>CAUYQS010035969.1:0-51236 GCA_963574585.1 Otolemur crassicaudatus | reverse complement strand
GCAGGTGGACAAAGAGCCTTCCATTTATTGTTTCAAGATAAAGCTTTAAAAAGGAGGCAAACTGGCTCGGCGCCTGTGGCTCAAGCAGCTAAGGCTCCAGCCACATACACCTAAGGTGGCGGGTTCGAATCCAGCCCGGACCACCAAACAACAATGACGACTGCAACCAAAAAATAGCCGGGCGTTGTGGCGGGTGCCTGTGGTCCCAGCTACTTGGGAGGCGGAGGCAGGAGACTTGCTTGAGCCCAGGAGTTGGAGGTTGCTGTGAGCTGTGATGCCACAGCACTCTACCCAGGGGGATAGCTTGAGGCTCTGTCTCAAAAAAAAAAAAAAAATGAGGCAAACAAAAACAAGGCAACAGAATTGTCTACCATTTATTATTATTTTTCTTTTAAAGACTTAACACTAAAGACCACACATGCACATGTGTACACACACTCTTGTCTGTGCATTTACTATTTAAATAATTATCTAAATTATTTAAATTGTCTGCCATTTATTATTATTTTTTAAAGACTTAACACTAAAGACCCACACATGCACATGTGCACACACTCACACAAACCAGTCCTACTCGTCTGTAATTTCTTTTGTTTTCGTGTTTCGTAACCCCAAATAAAACATAGAGTGTTGAGAAGTCCAGCTACAATACGAGTACATTTTTATTTTGTCGCCTTCTGAAATACTTATGCTGAAGTAAATATTCCATGTATGCAAACTCAGAAAAATTAAATCTTTGTCCACACAGATAAAAGAAAAACCTTTATAGTAATAATTAATGTGATCATCCACCCAGGCCTCTTTCACTGATACTTATTTTAGAGCCATTGTCTTTTTTTTTTTTGAGACAGAGCTTCAAGCTGTCCCCCTGGGTAGAGTGCTGTACCATCACAGCTCACAGCAACCTCCAACTCCTGGGCTCAAGCGAGTCTCCTGCCTCTGCCTCCTAAGTAGCTGGGACCACAGGCGCCCACCACAATGCCTGGCTATTTTTTTTTTTTTTTTTTTTTTTTGGTTGCAGCCGTCATTGTTGTTTGGCGGGCCGGGCTGGATTCAAACCCTCCACCTTAGGTGTATGTGGCTGGTGCCTTAGCCACTTGAGCCACAGGTGCTAAGCCTGTGTTCTTTAAATGTTATGAAATTGGTACCAGTGGGTCTGGTCATTTTTTTTTTTTACAAATTAGAGAACTCTGAATTCTCTGGTGATCTAGATTATCTGACAAAAATCTCTGCACATTTACAATGATGTGCTATTGTAAAGCATACATCTTATTTTAACATTAGTTTATAATTATTCCCCATATTCAGCAATATGCTTTGGAATTCAAAGATTATTTATTTCATGGCATTCCAGAAGAATTCCAGTAACCATATATACTATTCCAGCAATACAACCCTGAAGCATGCAATTACCTTGGAAGTCATATGATCCAAGCCTCGTTTTATAAAACCTAAGAAACTCATATCTAGAAATGTTATTGACCTGCCTATGGTCATAAAGCTAGTAACACTTACACTGAAGTTCATAGATAAATGTAAGTTTCACTTTATTTGTTTTAGAGAAAGGAAAATTGTACATTTCAAATGGCATATATGGTTTATCAATATTTGCTTCAGGTTGAAATTCATCAATTTTTGAAAAGTCAATGGCAATAGAGTTACCTCTCGATACAGTAAGGCTGTGATTGTGTAAACAGTTTTGCAAGCAAAATGTAGCAAAATTCAGGTAATGGTAACAAATCATACTGCCCACCGTTAAAGTCAGTAAGTTTAAAAATTGTATGACATGAAGTTCTGTACATTATTTCATGACATAAACTCAGGATAAGCCCTGGGCAAAACGTGAAGGAAGGGTCACAGAGTTTTTATGCCCCGTCTCTTCCTTTCAAACAGTGACTAATCTCTAAGGCTATAGCTGATAATTGCTTACCTCAAGTTTAAGGCATATTAAATACCAGGTGTCAGTCACTATCCTAGCCACTTGTAATGAAATGTTTAATTATTCCTAACAACAAGAATTTTAGCCAGATTGTATTGTTCTTGCTCTATAGATGGAGGAACCATACTCAGATGAAATGATTTTTTGGAAGTAGTTAGCTGTTTAGGAAAAAAATCTTAAAGTCCATACTTTCCCACTAAAACCCTTCAACTTTATCATACAAAATCTATGGGGAGCAGCTTAGAAGGTTTGACTGGTTTGTTATTTGAACAACTTTTTAAAGGTATAATTGACGTGCAAAGAAATCTCACATATTTGAAGCATACAATTTGACAAATGTTGACACATGTACATACTTGTACAAGAAGAACCCAAGTCAAAACAGCAAACACAACCATCTTCCCTCAGTAATCTAAGGCTCATTTGGGGGAGCACTGGCATCCCAGAGATAATGATTCCTATTCTCAAACAAGGTATATTTCTATAATTGTTTAAGAGATCTCTAATTTCTCTCTGTCTTATAATTTTCAGGCTACAGGTTATACACATCTTTTGTTCAATTTATCCCTAAATATTTCATAGTTTTGATGTTACTGGAAATAGTAACTTTTAAATGTAACAATCCAATTGTTTGTTGCTAATGTATAGAAATACAACAGATTTTAGTATATGCATCTTATACACTGTAACTTTGCTAAACTTCCTTTTAGTTCTAATAGCTTTTCTATAGATTTGTGGGACTGTCTGCATAAATGGTCATGTCATCTGTGAATAAAGACAGTTTTACTTCTCCCTTTTCTATCTTACTTTTTTATTTCTTTTTCCTGCCTTATTATACTGGTTAGAAAGTCAAGTACAATGTTTAACAGAAGTGGTAAGAGACACCCTTGTCATGTTCTTGGTCTTGGGAGGAAGGCAAGTAGCTTATCACCATTAAGCATGGTATTAGCCGTGGGTTATTATAGATGCCCTTTCTTAGAAAGACTGAGGAAGATCCCTTCTATTCTTAGTTTGCTGAGAGGATTATTTTCATCATGAATGGATGTTAGATTGTGTCAAATTCCCTTTTTATGTTTATTAAGATTATCATCTGGTTATTTTTGTCGGTGCTATGGTCTGACTGTTTCTTTTCCCCCTCAAAATTCATATATCAAAATCCTAACCCCCAAGGTAATGGTATCAGGAGGTGGGATTTTTGAGAGGTGGTTATACATAGGATTAATACTCTTATAAATAAGACTCCTGCCCCCACCCAGAGAGCTAGTAGTTCTTTCCAATATGTGAAGATATGGCAAGAAGAGGCCATATCTGAGTGGGCCCTCACCAGACCAAATCTGCGGTGCACTGATCTTGAAATGTACCCTCTCTAGAACTATGGGAAATAGATTTCTAATTTATGGTATTTTGTTAGACAGTAGCAGCTCAGTCTGTTAATATGGCGAATTATATTGATTGATTTTCAAGGGTCCAACCAGGCTTGCATTCCTGAAACATACCCTCCTAACGATTTCACATCATCTTCTTTACAGATTGTTGGATTCAAATTGCTAACGTTGTGGTCAGAATGTTTTAGAGCAATGTATATTTTATATCTGTGTAACTTTTAAAGCATATCTATGTATAAATGTGAAATAGTGAGATCTAGTTTTCTTTTCTTATAATGTCTTTTTCTGGTTTTGACATCAGGACAATTCTGGACTCCTGGAATGAATTGAAAAATATTTGTGTAGAAGTGATGTTTTAGAAACCATCCACATCTAGAATTTTCTTGAGGTTTTTTTTTTAATAGAAAATTCAATTTTTCAATGGATACACAGCTATCCAGGTTATCTATTTCTTCTTCTGTGAACTTGAGGGCTTAGTGTTTTTCAAGGAATTTGTCTATTTCTTCTAAGATGTTGAATTTTTTGGCAAAGAATTCTTCATCATAACCCTTTATTATCTTTTTCATATCTGCGAAATAACTGAGGACACCTCTCCCATCCCTGATATCAGTAATTTATGTCATCTTCCTTTTTTGCTATTAGTCTGCCTTAAGGTTTCTCAATTTTATTCATCCCACAGAAGAGATGTTGTTTTCATTAATTTTTTCCATTGGATTTATGTCCTGTTGAATTGATTTATGATCTGGTCTTTATTATCTCTTTTTTACTGCTGACTTTGGTTTAGGTTGCTCTCCTTTTTCCTATTTTCTTAAGGTAAAAGATGCAGTCATTGCTTTGGGAGATTTCTGCTTTTTGAATATCAGCATTTAGTGCTGTGGCTTCCACCCCCAATACTGCTTAAGTGACACTCTCTAATGTTGATAATATCATGTTTTTATTTTTGTTCTGTTTAAAATACTTTCTTGTTTGAGGCAATGCATGTGCTATTTTGCTTTTTCAGACACAGGTAATTGGATCTGGACTAGTTAGTGGGTGATAGTGTAAAGGAAGGTGAGTAGAGACACAACAGGACCTGCTGACATGCTCAGAGGGCCACGGGAAAGGCAGAGAGCAAAGTTAATGGAAACAGAGGTATTTGGATGGAAAGACAGCTTTGCTTTTCAACATGAGTTTTCATGTCAACAGATACCTAAGAACATTATTCAACAACCACTTAGAAATTTGGAACAAGTGTTTAAGAGAGATCAGAGATTTAAAAGAATCTGGTGCTTGAATGAGTCATTCACAAAGAGGTGAAGCCAAGATATTGGATTAGGTATCTAAAAAGCGCGTAGGTGCAACTACAGCTGACCCTTGAATAACACAGGTCTGAGCTGCTCGGGTCTACTGTACTCAGATGTTTTTTAATAAAAGTTACACCAGAGCAGCACCCGTAGCTCAGTCGGCAGGGTGTGGGCCACATACACCGAGGGTGGCAGTTTGGAACCCAGCCGGGGCCAGCTAAAACAACGACAAGTGCAACAAAACAATAGCCGAGTGTTGTGGCAGGCACCTATAGTCCCAGCTACTTGGAAGGCTGAGGCAAGGGAATCACTTAAGCCCAAGAATTTGAGGTTGCTGTGAGCTGTGACACCACGGCACTCTACCCAGGGTGACAACTTGAGATTCTGTCTCACAAAAAAAGAAAAAGTTACATCAAACGTGCCTGCCTCTCCTGGCCCTCCCCTGCCCCCCACCTCTTCTGCCCCTGCCTCCCCTAAGACAGCAAGACCAACCCCTCTCCCTCCACCTCAGCTTGCTTAACACTTAAGACATAGTAAATATATTTTCTCTTTCTTATGATTTTCTTGATAACATTTTTTTCTCTCACTTTATTATAAGAATAGAGTATATAATACATTTAATATAAAAATACGTGCTAACTGACTTTATTTTATCAATCAGGCCTCTCTGGTCAATGGCAGTTTATTAATAGTTAAGTTTTGGGGGAGTTAAAAGTTACCATACCAATGTTGGTGCTCCTAACCCCTACCTTATTCAAAGGCCAACTGTATTAGCTAACCTGTATATGGAACATAATATATGTCAGGCATTGTTCTAAGTACTTTATATATAAACGAATTTAATAGTCATATTATCTTGTGAAGAAAGTGCTACTATTATTCGCACTTTACAGACAGGGAAACAAAGATGCAGAGAGATAAGCTAGTTCAGCCATGGAGGGAGGACTTGAATCCATAGCACTCTGGTTCCTGAATTCATGCCTTAACTACTACACTGTATTATCCTTCTACTGGCAAAATAGTATACTAAGGGGGATCCCAAACAAGGGTGTAGATGGTTGGGACAAGGTGACTTCTTTTTAACTTATGAAAGGGGAGCAGTGAAGAGGGAAGCTCAAGTTTTCTGGTGTTTGTCGTGTTTAGAGACACAGTCTCATTCTGTCACCCTTGGTACATGTTGTGCAGCAATGTCATGGTGCCTCAAGCCATCTCCAGCTCCTGGGCTCAAGACATCCTTCTGCCTCAGCCTCCCAGAGTGCTAGGATTACCCTAGCCACTGCTCTTGGCCAACAAGATAACTTATTAAGATATTAACTTGTGGGCCGGGCACAGTGGCTTACGTCTGTATTCCCAGCATTCTGGGAGGCTGAGGCAGGTTCAGGAGTTTGAGACCAGCCTGAGCAACAGCCACACCCCATCTCTACTAAAAATAGAAAAACTAGCCAGGCGTTGTGGCAGGTATCTGTGGTCCCAGCTCCTCAGGAGGCTGAGGCAAGAGGAGCTCTTGAGCCTAAGACTTGGAGGTTGCTATGAGCTATGATGCTATAGCACCCTACCCAGGGTGACAGAGTGAGACACTCTCTCTCTCTCTCTCTCTCTCTCTATATATATATATATATATAGTGTTTTGTTTTATGGTTGAGAAGAATTAGGAAGAATAAGCACTGTTGGACTTTTTACTCTCATTCTATTGCTTTTGTCTTTATTTTTTAATTTTTTTATTAAGTCATATACACATAGATCATGAATACATTTATGCATATGTGGGGTACAATGGGTTGATTTTTTTAATACAATCTGACATGGTTACATCATACCCATCAAGCTAAGGCTTTTTGTTTAGTTACCTCAGTTGCAGTTGTGCTTCAGAACCTAAAGCAGAAAGCAGTTACATAAAACTTGCCTTCAGGCGGCACCTGTGGCTCATGTACCTGACGTTGCAGGTTCAAAGCCGGTCCCGGCCAAAAACTGCAAATAAAAACTTACCTCCTGCTTCTCTCTCCTGAGAGCTTGAGTTTGTTAACCTTGTGAAAGGATTATACTCAGGTGAGGGACAGAAGCAAGTCCTCACTGTAATGAGGGGGCCAATGGGCTGTGGAAGTAGTAAGGGGGTGAGGCTATGCCCCAAGGCCAACAGGTCTGCAATGGAAAAGCTGAAGCTCAGAGGAGGGCCCAGTGGTGCCCACAGAAACACAGGACCCCAGGCCCTGCTCTTTCAGCACAGATCCGCTGTCCAGTTTTGGCACAAGTAGCAGAGCCAGTGACAGTTGTAAAATACAGGCTGACCATGGTGGGGTTAAAACCAGGGCCCTTCCCTTGATTACCATTTTCTGGGCATCATATACATTTCCCACATTTAACATCACCCAAAATAAGGATATTACATTTACCATCAGTTCAATAGGATGGAGATTTCAGGTAATTTATTAAAAATATGATTTAAAAAAAGGTGGAAAGTAACATATAGATTTCTTTCACTCCTGAATTTTCAGAGAAATTATATGCCTGATACCTTCATTCTAGAAAGACATTCATTTACTCTCTTAGGTTATGTTTAGAGTTCCTATTATATGCGAGACATCATATACAGTGCTGGAATTACAAATAAAGGTTGTGTAAAATACACTCCTTGCCGCTGGAGGCAACACAGTTTGGCAAATGTAATTGTAGATGGATGGAATAAGCAATAGAGATTTATGTGTAAAGCATTCAGAGAGATAAGAAGACAGAGGACATTCCATAGAAGGAATAATACCAAATGTGGACATCAAAATCCAAATAGAATATCAGTGGAAAGGTTTAGGGAGGACGGAGGGCTTCAGAAAAAGAAACTCCCCAGGAAAGAGCGCACACGTGTGGGCAAACCTGCACTTTTGAGGAAGACCAATCAGCACACTGTTACAGAAAGACTTTTAGGACCCCTGAATCTCAGGCTGAATCCCCATTTCCATCATTAACAATAGAACTTTTGGGGGCCAAGGTTTGTTATTTGTATTGTTTTATTTTTTAAATAGGGGTAATTACAGCTTCTTCATAGAGTTCCTGTGAGGATGAAAAGAGATAATGTACATAAAATCTCAGTATAACCCTCAACCTTTTACGAATCTTTCTTTCCTGGTTTCCCAGACTATTCTCAGAACAAACGCACACTGCTCTAACCCTGCCCAGGAGCAGGGGAAAGAGTGGATTTCCAGGGGCAGGAAATGAATGGGGAAATGTCTTCAGGGAACAGATTAGAAAAGGCCTTGTGTACTAGCCTGAGGACTTCAGACTTAATCCTATAAAGAATAAAGGGTCATTTAAGGCTCTTGAGCAGAGATTCTGTGTGATTAAATACCTGTTTGGAGCAGGGTGGATAGGACATAAAGGAGGGAGGAGCGCCTGGGAGGCAGGAGCTGGTTAGGGAACTGCCAACTACCCTGAACAAAAGGTGAAAAGGAGCTAAATTAAGAGAGGCCCTGGGCTGGGAAAAAGGGAAACTCTTAAGAGAGCCTTTGGAGGTGGAAGTGTTAACACTTGGTGACTGACCAAATACAGGGACAGGAAGGTCACTGATGGCCACGTGATTTCTAGCCTTCATCCCTGAAAGTGCTAGTCCAAAATTGACTTAGAAGGGGAAGAGGAGACACGTGTTTAGAGAAGATTCCCAATTTTGTTTAGATGTGTCAAGTGTAAGGAGCCTCAGGAGGATCCATGAAAAATAATTTCATAGGAAATTAGATGGATATATGTACTTGGAATTTCCAAGAGCACTGACCCAAAGGATTGAAGTGTTTTACCCCTCTCTTTATTCCAAGATCTATCTAAATCTATATGAAACTTGAAAATGAAAAACACCTAACATTTATCAGCACATTTCTATAACACCTTTTACTTCTTACGTCATTTGCAGTCACAAGAGTTGGAGCTCATTGTTCTTGTGTTTTCATTTTAGAGATGGAGAAATTATGGTTTATGTCAGTAAGACACATCAACAGGGTCTTTGTCCCAAATATATGCAAACATAATCAACAGAAGAAAAACTTGTTTTGGAAAAGATAAAATGAATGGCAGTATATTATAACCTTAGACTTGGTAGCAGAAGATTGACTGAATTATACACGGGTGACATTGGTTATTATCAAGACAAGAAAAAGCAGTTAACAAACCAAACAAGTGTAGTAGACAAAAAATTAAGTGGGTGCCTACTGATGAACCTGGTAATATTGAGAATTTAAAATGAAAGTAAGAGGCCTGCTGCTCTTACTGCTAACATATGCTGCTAACATATCTGCTGCTAACATATCTGTCCAATATGCTGCTAACATATCTGTCCAGGTATTCAGTTATTCCTTCATTTTTTAGTTCTCTACTATATGGGTGTTACTCAGCTAAGTGTTGAGGACACAAAGATGCATTAGGGTATAGACCCAAAGGCACCTCTATGAGGGCTCACCTGTATGTTTCCTGCTTGGCCCGAGGGCTGTCTGAGAGACAGGCAGCATTTCTCATGGTGAAATGTTCTTCCAGGAAATAGGTGAGGCTGTTGGAGCAGGGGTGGCAGCAGAGGCAGGTTTCTGGGAATGAAAGATAAATTAGAAACTCTTAAGTGTTGAGAAATTTATGACTTGGTAAGAGAAAGGCAAAAGTGATCTTTTGAACTGTACAGAAACATTCCTAACAGATGCCCAGAAATTTCGGAGAGTACAGAAATGAATGAGGGGAAGGCAGCAAGAAGAAATCCTTCTTGGAGGACCTGATATTTGACTTACAACACAAGAAGAAAGCTCGTCTAAGGACAGAAAGGAAGAAAATTCCAGGCAGAGCAGTTGACATGAACAAGGCGAGGAGGTGAGATTCACATGGAGAATTTATGCTGCTTGGTTTGACATGAGCAGCAGGCGATGAGAGGGGAGGGTACATGAGAGACAGATCAGGATGGCTCTGTTGCTTCTACGACCTCAAGAGCTTGCCAGTCAACCTGCTGTTGGGTTATCCCAGCAAGAAGGTGGCCTAAGCTAGGGCCACAGCAGGAGGATTGAACACTGACCATTTTTCCTTGACTACTGAAGCATTGGATCTGTTGAACTGAGATGGGTTTTACCTCAAGGTCTTCAGACATGAGTCCTTGTTACATATTTGAAAGGAATGGATTAAGGTCATTCCAGGAAAGTTTTCAAATCCAAGATCAGAAGTCAGGCTTTTGTGCCCTGCTTATTCATCTCCTTCAAATTTCTTTCAAGAAATGGCAAGTACCATTAAGAACTAGATTATATTCTCAGAAACCTGCCTCCGCTGGCCATCCTTGCCTTAGCAATACTTGTTTCCTGGAAGAACATTTCACTGTCAGAAGTGCTGACTGTTTCTCAGACAACCCTTGGGCCAAGCAGGAAGCTTACAGGTGAGCCCTCATAGAATCTCCTTTGTTTCCACACTCAAGTATAAAGTGAGATGCTCCCTTCTTCTCTTAAAATCTTTAAAAAACACATATTAGGTAACCAAGTTAGAAAATAAAATCTATACTGTGTTTCCATTCTAGCGTGAAATTCTTATTGAAGACCACATCACAGCCCCATTAATATCACATTGACTCCCCACAGTTATATTAGCACAATGAATGAATTAATAATGATTGGCCACTTCACTAAGGTCTTCCCTTCCCCCACCTCGACATGAAAAGGATCCAGGGCATTGATTATCACAAATATAATGGATTGATTCACCATTTATGGGAAAAGAGCTTCTCTTCCCATAAAACTTATCCTGCCCACCCCCAACACACACAAAGATATATGATCTTTGGCAGTAACTCAAAACCATCCACAGATTATTCACTGCTGCCAACAATTATAATTAAGGATGGATATTTGAATACCAGCCCTGAGTGAAAGAATATGTCTCATGTAAATGAATTGTCACATAGAAGCAGTACCAAAGGGAGGATCCTTTCCTCTCCTTAGGCTTCCCTTGAATGATAACAATTGGATAGCCTGGTTGTCTTCTAACTAGGATAACCAGTTACCCTAAGGCTTAATAAACTACAGGGGACAAATTATCTGCTGTATTTGCTACTGGAAACCTCAAAGCACACTTAGGTGATATATCTTTATATCCCATGACCACTCATCTTTTTAGCTTGTGAGCTTTTACTGAATTAACCATCCAGTTTATTCCTTGGGTTTCTTCTTTGGCTTTGCAGTCAACGTCCCTATTGAACAGAGTTCCTCTTTTGTCCTGGTAATTGAAAAACAGCCCTTCACCACAATCTCTTGTGATTAAAAGCACAGCCTTTAGGATTGCCCTCACAGGAGGACCTAGCCTTTAACAGGCTGATATTGGACTGAAATGTTTGTGTTTATCTATCATTAGCTTACTGCAGCAACTTAATGCAAACAATTATGTGTTCTAATTGCATTTTTTAAAGTATTGGCACCTTTCCTGCCCGTGGAAATTTGATCCATATGCAATAAAAGGAGTTTAGTGTTAACCTCGAAAAGTCTACATCAGAACTATGCATTAAGATGAAGTCTGTTTATTGTCACACTCCACACTGTGTTGTATTTTAAGTGTCTTCCAGTCTACTAATGAACACTTGTGGTTTCATAATGAAATGGTCAATATTTCTTCACTAGAAGTTGCGGGTAAATAGACTACAAAAGTGGCTGTATTTTACACGTGCATACATGTGAAACAGCAAACATTCACTGTAAATGTCCCCTAGTTCATTCAGTAAGCATTTATTGATGGCCTACTATGTGAGGATTGAACTATATCCTGTTTATTCTCTTGCCCAAATTCCATTCTAAGAGACCTGGGGATTTATGCCTTACGAATTGTAAAATCTCATGAAGTGTTTTTATTTTTTTAATAGTCCAATATAATCTATAACCTGACTTATATTCAAACCTGACAATGTCACATGACAGAAGATCACTATTTTTTTTTTTTTTTTGAGACAAGAGTCTCGCTTTGTCACCCTCGGTACAGTCTGTGGCATCATAGCTCACAGCAACCTCAAACTCTTGGGCTTAAGTGATTCTCTTGCCTCAGCCTCCCAAGTAGCTGGGACTACAAGTGCCCGCCACAATGCCTGGCTACTTTTTTGTTGTTGTTGTAGTTGTCATTGTTGTTTTAGCAGGCCCTGACTGGGTTCAAACCTGCCAGCCCCAGTGTATGTGGCTGGCACCCTAACCACTGAGCTACTGGCACCAGAAGACTACCTTTAATTTAACTCAAGCATTCCTTTCTGCTGACATTAAGTCTTTAGACAAAGTTTTACTCTGTTAACCAATTGCCAAATAAGCCCTTGGGTGAAGGGCTCAACTTGAACAATACCTAAGAAATGCGAGCAAAGTAACAAAATCATTTGTACCCTCCTATCAATCTGAAATTTAAAAAAAAAGGAATTCCTAAAACTCACTTGTGACTTGTTGTAAGGCCTGCTTTTTATAAGTTATGCATTGACCAATGATTTTACTCATAATTCCAGTCTCCATAAATGTATATATATTTAAAACCAACTATAGATCTCTGCCTCAGCCCTACTTTCTCAGGACCTCTTGAAACTCTTCTCTTTTGGCCATGGTTATTCATATTGGCTCAGAAAAAACTTCTCTAAATATTGTGGTAGAATTTGTTTTCTCCATAATCAATATGCTAGGTTCTATGCTATATAAGGCATAAGAGTATACAAATATGTAAGACAATGTCCTTGTCTTTTAAAGAAATATATAAATATATAAATAAATTTATATATATTTATATAAATTTATAAATATATAAATCCATGTATAAGCAATGTGATGATACCTAGCATAATAAAATATTCTTATAAGTATTGATATAGCTCCAAGGTAGGCTCAGTAAGAAGAATTTACAGAAAAGATAATAACAGAAGAGGACTTAGAACAGAAAAAAAAAATCCATGATGATATTCATTGTCTTTCCACTGTGGAAATAAAGGTAAGCTGATAGAAATTAGCCTACTACCAAGTACCAGTGGGCTTTTGTCTCTGTTTATCCAGAGTTTTGTGCTTTGGGTAAAGGTTTTAGGCATTAATGATTTATTAAAGTCCTTTAAGTATATATATTTAAGTCCAAATTCATGCAATATATATCCTAGGTTTGTGATATTATAAATTCAGCCATGAACTGCCTGTAAGCCACCATAGCCCTAAACTTAAAAATATATATATTAATAATAATTGACAAGAGAAAGTATTGGGAAGGGCAACCTATCTAAGTTGACTGTCTCTAAACTAAAGTTGCCTTTGTGATGAGGACTGAGATAGAGTGTGTCTTGTTTGGGATTTTTGTAATTCAGAGGTGAACTACTCATTAAAGATTAAAACAAAGCATGTAGATTTGCTTTGAAGAACAGGCTTATGATCAAGTCAAGGGAGAGTGTTTGTAATTACATGGTATGCTACAGGAGAATTAGTACTTATGTCATCTGGCTTTTATAACCCTGGGTCGGATGCATGATTCTGATTTTTGTTTATAAACTTATTTTTAGATTCACCAATACATAATGATACAGTACTTTACATGATACTTTTAAAGAGCTGACGGAAAAATTTATTCCAAAGTACTTGGAACATGCAAAACATGTTGGTGCGTATGCCATTATTTAAAGGTAAAATCACTCTTGTGTTAAGAAGAGCATAATAAGAATTATACCAATAAGGATACAATAAGGTTCTTTGGAAGAAATATTGGATATAAATAGAATGATGTGGCTATTACTATCATTCTTGTGCTAAAAACAATCAATTTGTAATACAGAGTTAAAAGTTTATTAAAATTAGAAGAAAGGAAGAGAAAAAAGAAAGAGAAAGAGAGAGAGATGATTTGAAGGCCAAGAATCTATACAGGTTGGCTGTGTCTGTTGTTGGATCCATTTGTTTACTATGCATTTGTATTTGAAGAAAAAGAAATGCAGATAATATATCCCTGCTGTAAAATTCTAGCTACATTTTATCTCTCAAATTTACCAATTTAGAACTTCATTAAAACTCCTTAGTGTAGGTTCTCCTTATGTTTCTTGTAAAAATCACTTTCCTTGTAATAATTTCATGTCAAAATAATTATCTTAAAACTTGGATCAAATTATATAATGTCCCACCTTATAAATTTTTGGCTGAGCCAAGGGAATTTTACCCCCAAATATGACAACTATTATTTACCCCACCAACAAATACTGATTATTTTTAAATTAAAGGCCCTTGAAGATTAGCGGAGGCTAGGGGAGGCTCTATTCTGATATCCCTTATCTACCTTAAGACCAGACCTGCCAAAAAGAGCACAGTTGTCTTCCATTCCCTCTCAGAAATCTCATTATCTAGGATAGTGGTTCTCAACCTTCCTAATTGCTGCCTTGTTACAAATGGAAAAAAGGGGTCGTGACCCACAGGAGGAGAAGAAAGGAAGATGGAGAAATGTAGCCACACCTGGACAAACTCTGTCCCAAGAAAATATCTGCCTCTCAGACTCATTCCAACTCTAAAGAGAATCACTTACAAGTTAATTTCTGGAAGTACAGAGAATCCTCAAAGAACTCAAACTAGACCTCCCATTTAATCCTGCAATCCCATTACTAGGCATCTACCCAGAAGAAAAAAATCCTTTTATCATTAGGACATTTGTCCTAGACTGTTTATGATAGCTAAATTTATAATAGCCAAAATGTGGAAAAAACCTGAATGCCCACCAACCCAGGAATAGATTGACAAGCTGTGGTATATGTATGCCATGGAATGCTATGCAGCCATTAAAAAGGATGGAGACTTTACATCTTGTGTATTAACCTGGATTGAGTTGGAACACATCTTATTAGTAAAGCATCACAAGCATGGAGAAGCAATAATCCAATGTACTCAATTCTAATATGAAGGTAGTAGATGATCTAATACAAGGTGGGGAGTAGGGGAAGGAGGGAGCGGATTATGGTGCATGGACACTTCTCGGGAGTGGGACACAATTATAAGAGGGACTTTATGTAACAAATGCAATCAATGTAACCTAAGTCTTTGTATTCTCAATGAGTTCCCTCCCCCCAAAAAGTTGATTTCTGTCCCCTGGGTCCACATTCATTCTCCCTAATAATTACTTATTACCCCTTGAAAGAATTGCCTCCATCTCCCCCACACACCATGAAAAGAGTTTATAAGCATTTTATACCTCCTTGTATTGTCGAATAATAATCATTCTGCAATTTCCTCATGTTTATGCACTTTAATAAAATCGATCTGTGTATTGCCAATTCTTTCAGAGGGAAAGATTGACTCTCTCTAAACCTTCGATGCATTTTCATTGTTTTCCTTACCCAGGCCTTCAAAATCCTCAACTCTATAACCCCAACCAGACTAACTTCCCACTGTTTGTTCCACTCTATAACTGACACTCCTCTCCTACTGAATGATCCATTTTTCCATTGAACATGCCTCATAGTCTCGTCCTTGAACTTTGTGTTCATGCCATTTTCTTGACATGACACTTTCTTCCTACTTTCCTGTCTTTCCTGGTTGAAAATCTACCCATTTTCAAGCCCATTCTCAAATGCCATCTGTTCTACAATACCTTTCTTCATCAATTTCCCTTCTCTTTCATTTCAACTCTCAGTGTATGTAGCACTTGTCCTGTGGCATTTATTTTCACGAACATGTTGATTTTGTCTTTACAAAAAGAAAGAGCTTGTGCCAAGCAATGAGAAGTTAAGAATATGAGCACGTCACAGATTCTGATTGAAGTTGTTTATATAATAACTCCCTGGCAGAGGAAGATAAGATCACAGTGTTATAAATATTGTAGTAAGTCCAGTGTCCTGGGGGAGAAATAAGGAAGAACAAGGAAAACCAAAGCTCCTGATTATTTGGGAAAAGCTTCCTGAGTCAAATGGCATAAGTTGGAGCTTAAAATGTACGTAGAAATTAGTCAGGCCAGAAGGACATTTTTTCTTCATGAGACAGAGTCACACTCTGTTGCCCAGGGCAGAGTTCCATGACATCAGCCTAGCTCACAGCAACCTCAAACTCCTGGGCTCAAACAATCCTCCTGTCTTAGCCTCCCAAGTAGCTGGGACTACGGGCACTCACCACAACACCAGCTAGCTTTTTCTACTTTTAATAGAGACTAGGTCTCTCTCTTTTTAGGCTGGTCTTGAACCCCGGAGCTCAGGATTACAAAGTGCTAGGATTACAGGTGTGAGCCACCATGCCCAGCCTAAAAGGACATTTTAAAACTAAAAGCATGCAGAGCTAGGTTGTGTTGCCTCACAAGAATATATCATTAAGGAAATATTCATTAATTTTAACATCCAGTTGTTAAAACTGTTGACAACTTGAAATCAGTCATGTTGGGAGTATTTACACCATGGAAATTGGTAAACACTATAAATCAGGGCCTTTTGTTGATTTTCAGAGAACCGGTGAACTTGGACATCACTGATTATCAGAGCACATGATAGGTTCAGAGAATCTTAGGGGGGTTAATGTGCTGCTCTAGCTTATCAATTTCATGCTAAAGTTAAACTTTTAACTAGTTTGTGAGCCTTCTAAAATAAAAAACAGTTCCTTACTCATCCTAAATTTCTCTGGGTATAGCTCTGGTGAAAGTAGGTAGGTAATTCAACTCAGGCCTTAAACTGAGCGTAGATTAGAGACACATCACCTCAGACATAAAAATGTGTTTCTTAAAATTTTGGTTTAATGCATTGGCATTTTATTGCTTAAGTTTAATTTTTTTTCTTTCTTAATGAAAATAAACATATCTTGAAATAGTGAAGTTTAGAAAAAGTAAAAGAAAGCGGATCAGAAAGCTGCTAGGAAATTATTTTACAAATGAGCTTAGTTTTTACCTAGATTTATTTAGCACATTTTTCTAATGATTTTTTTAAATTTTATTTTACATCTTACTTAGGATGGAAAAAAGATTAGTTGGCCAAATTAAGACGTCATGCCATTGAGAAGGGGCTTTAAAAAAGATCATTTTAAAGAGAATCAATAGTTCTTTTATATTGGGTCAACTTCTCTGTTCATACCCTTCTGCACTCTCAGCTCCCAAGCACTGAGCTGGTTGACTATGAGACTCATTTGTAATGTTTGGTGAGGGGAAGAATAAATTATAAGATGATAACTAACAATTATTAAGTATTTTCTTGGTGCCAAGCACTGTTCTAAATCTTTGTATATTTTATTTAACACTCATAAATACATAATAATCCCCCTTTTCCAATAGGAAATTGAGACTAACAAGTAAGGTAACACTCAAAACAGCTTCATAATAATTAATTAGTGGCCAAATAACGGATATCAAAAAATAAAAATCCCTTTCATGCTTTTTTGAACATAAGCTAACTTCTTCCTGTTAGGTTTTAAGAATCAATTAAACTGAGTAGAATCGAGGAAATAAAGAAGTTCATTGAACTTTCTGGTTAATGTAAAACTAATACTTAAAATTAATTTAAGAAACTTGGCTTTGAAATTTCTAAAACAAAGCCATACTTAATTATTTTCCTTTTAAATAATATAGATTGACTAAATGATTTTCTTGATCTCTAGGAGAATTTCGTTGTTGTTTCGGCAACACCTTTAGGTCACCAGCTAGACCAGTGTAGATGGAAGAAATTTAGGGGGATCTGTAATAAGTAAGGTAATAAGCCAGCTGTTTGCACGTACTTGCTTTACTACTTTTCAGGGTTTTATTTTCCTTCTGAAATTTTAAGTCAAGTATAATGGTTTATTCAATGCTTCAACACATTAAGTTCCAGGTAGTTAAGTTTTCATTGCATGTTTTAATTTCTGAATATCATCCTAACCTAGGATGTGGAGTTTGTACCATCAAACAACATGACTAGGTCAAGTCAGCAGTCTGGCTTGGGGACTCAAACTCCCGGGTATGTAGGTGATCTTTCTTCTGTGCCTTTTTAGAGCCAGACTTACCCTTTGAAGCAGCACAAAGTTCTCAACAGCATGAACAATTAATTTGTTGAATCCTCATGGTTTCCACATGTTTTTTATCTTTTCTAAAACAGAAAAAACAACAGTTGTCCCTGATGTCTTGGTTGTCTGTTCACCCAACCCACCTACATCACCAATGAAAATATGGTCATAGTGTGTGTCTGAGAAACCATTCTATTTAGTCTCTAAGGGGGTTGAAGGTGTCGTGTGTCTTGGAAATGTCTTTGGCCAGTCATTAAGAAAGTCAAGATTACCCTTTCTTGATCATATCCACAGTTTCTATTTGTGGCAGGTTGTATTATTCTTTCTAAATCTTCTGTATTCTTCTTGTGAAAGATTGTCCATTATGCCCTTGGCCAAGACCCACAGTGTACTTCCCTTCTGACATTAGATTTAGCCGGGTGACTTACTTGGACAGTGAGATGCCAGCAAAAGCCTTAAGAGCCTCTGAATAGTTCTGCTGCTCCCCTGATAAGAAGACACATTGCTGAGAGAAGCTGCTCTTTCAGCAAGATGGATGAAGGAGATACAGCTCTGAGTACAGGTTCAACCCTGGATAGTCAGCTACCTCTTGCCAATATTTAACTTAAGTGATCATTAGTGGTTAGTGTTTATATATATCTCTGAAATTTGAGGTTTTTTTTTTAACCTCTGTATAATCTGTAAAAGATGACTTGTATACAATGTAACATGGAAAGAAAATCTACTTAAAATAAAGGACAATAGTCTCACTCTTATCTCTTTGTCATCCTCCTTATACATGGTGACCCTAAATCCAAAGTTCTTTTCTTTTCCCTGTATGAACTAAAGGGAACTGAAGCATGCTTTCCCGTCAACTGAAAAATAGGGGGAATCAGCACTGAACATTGTTTTTCAAACTCCTTTTGCAAATTCTTGGCAATAGGTTCTCCAACAAGAGACGTGACAGGAGACAAATTTAACACATTCCTGGGAGGACATGGGACAGTTATAAAGTCCTGAGGACATAACTTCCTCAAGAGCCCTTCTTTCCCCTCCTGAGCTACTTTAATTCACACCACCCAAGAAGGACAGAGGTTCTCTTCCTTTTGTTTCGTGTTTTCAGAAGAGAGTCCCTTGACAATATATTGGCTTTAATTTCATGAGTATAGACTTCTTGCTTCTACTGACTCTAGATCTAGTTACTGTATCTACTTCCTGAGATGTCTGCCCCTTAAGACTATTTTCCTGTTTGGAAATTATAGCTGTAAACTGATTAAGGAAACCACCCTCTCTTTTCTTAAAGATAGGCTTAGTTATTACTTCAGAAACAATGTGATTACACAAGATTAGCTAGATTAATCAATGCTTTACAAGGTTAGTGAGCTCTCCTAAATTAGATACTGCCTTAGCTACTTCCTCATTTTGAGCCCTGCCAGGCTAATTCAACTGTCGTTTTCTTTTTCCTAAGAAAATCCAATTCTTACTAAATATGACCCCATTACCACCATTCCTTCCTCACTTATGAACGGGAAGGTTGATACTGTTCTGGTTCTATACTGAAAGGATTGCTGGGGTAGTTATTCTGTCGAGGAATGGACCCTACTCCTCAGACCTCTGGGCTTTCCTTTGGTCTTTTGCAGCCACTAGACTCTCAGCCCCAATCTAAGAGGAGAGGTCTCAAGCAGAGTCAGCACTATAGCTTGTTAACAGCACTCCATCTATTGGCCTATATTGGGGCACCACTGAGTAAATTGTGGCCCCGTTCTTTCCCAGGAGGCACATCTCGATCACCCCCGAACTTAAAAATGATCAGAAACTGCTAGGATAATAACAAACAAAGTGAGATCCAATTTCAGCTTTGATTCCCACCTCCTCTCACCCCCAAGCATCTGACCTAGGAATCACTTTTTCCTAGAAGAGTTTTCTCACGTTTCTCTTTGAATATAGGTTGTACTATAGCTATAATTGAGATCTGCTTGAAGGAACCACTTGAAAAGAATTGCTATAGCATGTTACGTATATCAAGATCTATTATTTTTTGATAGAGGATTGCTTAATTCTTAAGATGGGGTTTCTGTTTTTTGTTTTTTGTTTTTTTTAAGGCCATTTATCTTTGATTTTATTTATTCTAAAAACCTGGCAACTTATTTTGGGAAATACCAGCAAAGCTGGATTTTGGAATCATATTCCTTCACATATGGTACTAATATATCTCTGTCTTTGCCTTCATGCAACATAGCAACAGATGTCTAACATTTCTGGTTTTTAATAGGCCTCTGATCTCGGGAAGGTTCTTTTTTGGAATAGGCAATGGTATGTTTTTAAAGCTACAGCTCATTTACAAGATTGTGTTTTACAAGATTTGTTTTTACTAATGATGTAGATTTCACCCTGATTCTGAGATTTTCTTGACACATAAGCTAGCAATAAATTTGCTTGGTGTAAAGATAGACCCTTGCGTTGTTAAGAGGAAAACCTTTAAACATGAAAAGCCTTAAAAGGAAAGATCAACTTTAACTTTACCTGTAAGTAAAAGATCATGACCTGTGGTCACGAGGTTTTAATTGATACAGCCCATTTTAACTCTTTGCAGATGGCCTTTCACATCCATTCTGAGAACTTTGTCCAAGTAGTTCAGGTTCAGAATTTACAGAGGTGATAGAGAAGGGGTAGAGAGTTTTTGTTTAGTGACCTTGCTTAGTGAAAAGTTGGATTTGATTTTCACCAAGAATCACAATGAAGATTGCTACTGAAATATTCCTTTATTATGGTATTTCAGACCTAGTTGAATGGAGATGAATCACAAGAGAAACTTTAGTTCACATGGGGTCTGAAGGGTTAGCCTGCAAGGAACAACACCATTTGTATTAATAGATGCTGTCAGGAGTTTTGATTATCCTGATTAGTGAGTCTATGGTTATGTGCACCCAAGTCTAGCTTTGTATGATTTTGTCATATTAAAAGCAACCATGCAAAATGCTAACTGTATCAGGAAACCTTCTGATTAACAAATGCAATACTTAAAGCTGAGATCATTTCATAATTATATTCATGTTCAGGCTACAGAGATCAAACAAACATAGGCTTGAACTTCATCATAATGGGATATGAGCTAAGTATGTTTCCAACTATAGGTAACTACTACTTAAGAATGGAGTTGGAAGTTTTTTTATTAAAAAAAATTAATATTTTCACTAGAAGATCCATTCCTGAGCTATTTTGGAGAGAACACAAGCTTTTGTGGAATGATGCTTTCTAGACTAGTGGGTGTTTCTTAGTTTTCTAGTTTTTAATTAGGTCAGAGAAACGCTTAAATTTGATTATTTTGTGCTTAATTTTTCTTTTTTATGTTTTCTTTCTTTCTTTCTTCTTCTTCTTCTTCTTTTTTTTTTTTTTTGAGACAGAGTCTCAAACTGTTGCTCTGGGTAGAGTGCTATGGCATCATAGTTCACAGCAACCTCCAATTCTGGGCTTAAGCAATCTGCTTGCCTCAGTTTTTCTATGCTTAATAGAGACAGGGTCTCGATTTGCTCAGGCTGGTCTCGAACCCCTGAGTTTAAGCAATCCACCTGCCTTGGCCTCCCAGAGTGCTAGGATTACATGTGTGAGCCACTGTGCCCAGCCTTGTACTTAATTTTTTAGTGGCTACTTTAAATATGAAATGGCTAGTTGAATGCATTGATGACTTTTGAACATTATGAAAATAAGTCTGTGTGTGTGCATATGTGCATATATATGTTTGTGCCTGTATGGATTCTTTACCATTCATTTTAAATCAGAAATATTATGGGCGAATCAGTATGATATTTTTTTGTTGTTGAAAATCTTTGGAGTGAGTAGTGCAAAGTACTTGGATATCTTTCAGAAGATAAACCTGTTTAATCAATGGATCAGGTAGCTTTGCACTAAAAGAACAGCCAGATTCAGTCTGCTCTAATTTTTAGATCCCTAATCATCAACTAAGATTTTTAAAAATGAATTAAATAAGAATATAAGGGAGGTAATTATATCAATCTACTTTTCCTTGGTGTAGAAAGCAATAAAATAACCTTGCCAAGTTTATATGTTGGTTTGTAAAATTCTATTTGCCTTTATTAACTAGTGCTTAAGGCTAATTTCTCAGGCGAGATAATAATTTTATCCATTCCTCACGCTGTGTTTTCATCAGGACTACACTGGCTGTCTAAGAAATATCATACTTGGGAAGACTATAAGGGGACTGCTTTTCTGATTGTTTTTGATCAAGTGCCCTAATTAGGTCACTCCTCCAAAAGTGTATTTTAATAACCTTTGTCATTACTGAACAAAGGGGATTTAAATTCGACCATAAAGAGCTGTCTTAGTGTCAAACATCTGTTCTAAAACTTATCATAGCAATATTCTCACTGAATTGTATGAACAAATTTGATTAGCATCAACTTCTGGGAATGGTTTCTAGCTGATTGACCTGGGGACCTTATCTTTAAATATTGGCATTGTATGGATTAACCAAAATCCAGGAGAATGTCAGATATTAAGGCACATAATTGCAGGTTAATTGGAAGATAAGGATACCTTAATCTAATGTTGAACAGGGGGAAATATTGATGGAATTAACTTATTAGCTTGGCTGAGGGGAATAATCTTATTATCGTAAGGTGAACTATAATAGTGCTGTCTTTGTGTAAATGATTCTTTCCTGAAAAGTTCCTGTAATGAACAATTTGGGATGCCTACCCTAAGCGTTTTTTTTTTTTTTTTTAATTTTTTTTTCTGGTGCTTTCAGTGACATAATAATGAGCTAGGTTAAGTTAAAGAGATCTCAGATAAATGAAAAATTCTTAATTTTTAAAGAAACAGTGGTGCTTGTACAATATAATAACTCCTTTTCTCATTGACGTTTGATGAACACAGGTAGTATGTGTTACAATTTCTAAGTTTTATTTTGGGTATGTTTATGTATTTGCTGGCTTTCAAAAGATTCTGCTTTAGAGAAATGCCAAGAGAACTGGGGGCAAATCAGAACTCTTAAAATCTTAGGAAGATGTTTAGTGCTTTAAACTGTATTCTAGATTCTTGATGCTTTAGTTTTAGACACTTTTTAGAAAAGCACTCTTCAATCATATGAAAGCTATAACCCAATTATAGCCCAAGAATATGGGGGAAAGGGAAAGGGAGAGGAAGGGAGGGAGGAGGATGGGTGGAGGGAGGGTAACTGGTGGGACCACCCTTACGGTGTACCTTACGAGGGTACACATGAAACTTACTAAATGTAGAATATAAATGTCTTAACACAATAACTAAGAAAATTCCATGAAGGCTATGTTAACCAGTTTGATGAAAATATTTCAAATTGTATATAAAACCAGCACATTGTACCCCATGACTGCATTAATGTACACAGTGATGATTTAATTAAAAAAAAAAGAAAGAAAGAAAAGGACGCTTCAAAGCTCAGATTTAAAAAAGGCTATGAGAATAGGGTAAAGAGAAAACTTAGCTTTTTTTTTTTTTTTTAGCACCTAATAGATATCAGCCACTTTATGACTTTGAGGGAGTGCAAGGGATGTTGTTAAACATATTTATAGTTTAAAAATAAAAGCTCAAGGAAAATCAAGTAACTTGCTCAAAGTCACATAACTATAAATGAGAGAGTGGTATATTATCCAGGTTTCCCTGATTTTGAAAATTCATGATTCTGTTATGAATTAATGTATGTGATAGAGTTATGTGCCTAAGACGTAATCATCTCCAAATTCCTTTCTCTGTCAGCTCATGCATTCTTCACCCCTGATGGCTTTATCTATTGGGATGTAAGTAACAAGACAGGAAGTTTGCTAGCAGTAGTGCCCTAATGAACCTCATGGTAATGGCTCCAGGTGAAGGAGATATTCTTAGTTTCTATAGATTTTCCATGATTATAGCTCTAGCATGAACTAGCGAAGTGAAGTCAAACAAATATAGTAACTTTCTTAAGTCTCATTTCATAAGAAATGTGTGTAGTGGTGTGGGGGGCAATGCAAGTTGTTAGCATCAGTGAATGGTGGTAGGAATTGGGAGAATGTGTGTCTGTATTAAAACCAAGCAACCAACTAACCAACTAACCTCTCCCCAGCTGCTTCTGAGGCACAAGTGACTTCGAATACCACTTAAGAAGGACGATTTTTTAGGTCATTTCCAGCTCTCAGTTCTAAAATCATATTCTGGTTTTCAGTTTGGTAATGAAATTATTTCTATGGGTAAATCACATCAGTTCATTTCTAACTTTTGTTAGTCTGAGACCTATGGCAAAACCCCATTGGTAAGAGATAGAAGGAATTACAATGGGAATATTCTGAATTTATAATACTTCAAAATTTGACATTGTCATAGCTAACTCATGTTTTAAATGCTGAATATTTAATGTATTTCAACTATGTCATGTAAATATGTTACTGATATGCCTCCATCATGTTAAGCACTTCCATGTTCTTTGACACAAGAACATTTAGTCTCATTTTGTACCTTTCTCAGTATTAGAATTATCCATTTTCCCAAGGACACTTTTCTACTTAAATAATATTTACAAACCCATATCTGGGTACAAGTCATGCTCAATGCTGTTGGCTGTTTGGCTGTTTTGTCTCTCGGTGAACAGAGCTAGGAAATACATGCATGAATATGTACATATCATACATCCTCAAGTCATGTTTGATTGCTGCAATTATGAAAGACACAGGATACAATACACAAGGTAACAAATGTTACTGGGGCCACACATGGTTGCTCATGCCTGTAATCCTAGCATTCTGGGAGGCTGAGGTAGGTGGATTGCCTGAGCTAACAGGTTCAAGACCAGCTTGAGCAAAAGTGAGACCCCTGTCTCTAAAAAAAAAAAAAAAAATAGCCAAGCATTGTGGTAGGCACCTGTAGTTCCAGCTACTTGGGAGGCTGAAGCAAGTAGCCCAAGGGTTTGCTTAAGCCCAAGAGTTTGAGGTCACTGTGAGCTATGACGCCATAGCACTCTACCCACGGTGACAAAGTAAGACTGTCTCAAAAAAAAACAAACAAATGTTATTGGTATACATTGAGTATTATAGTATCTATATAGTTTCCTTTCATAAAATGTGCATACATTTTTTGGCACTCTCTGTATACATGTATTTAATATATATCATATAGGTGTGTATATATGCATACATATTAATATCTACATACACACACATATACAATCACAAGTTCATTCTGATGACTCCAGTACCAACCCTATTACAAAGGTTTCATTCTAGCCTTCTCGCTTTCCATATTGGTAATTTCCTTTCGGACAGCAGGAAACCTGTCTTTCATTATCCATTATCCACAATATATATTTACGTATTTTACTAAATCCTAGATTACACAGAAAGTAATTTCAAAATTGCTAACTCATACCTCTGTGAAGGGGGGGAAAAAGCTACAAATCAGAGTTCAACATTTGTTTACAATTCTTTTTGTCTTTAGCTTGAGGGTATTTAATTCAAATACCGCTGCAAAAATACTTGTGTTAGTCACCTCCCTCCCCTTTGCTGTGGTTATGCTATTCAACTGAAATCAAGTTTGGTTCATTTGGTTCTGTTTATATTTTGTTTTAGGAATTTTCTCCCATCCTTTTAGATTATATTATTTTGTTGATTATATTTTTTAAATGGTCTTCAAAGTCCGAACAACACTAAAAAGTATACTCACAGAAGGGCAAGTCCTTTTTCCTATATTTTTTCTTTCTTTCTTTTTTTTTTTTCAGTTTTTGGCTGGAGCCAGGTTTGAACCACCACCTCTGGTATTTGAGGCCGGTGCCCTATTCATTGAGCCACAGGTGCCACCGCCTATGTTTTTTCTTAATATACAATTTATCATATTTCTTCTATGCAATACTGTCCATTTCACCCATACCATATAGGTATCCCATTTCATTAGTTTGTAATCTACTGTTCTATTTTGCATATATGAGCAGATATTGCATATTTTCTTACTTTACTTTCTTCCTTACATTCTTCTTTCTTTCTTCTTTTTTTTCTTTTTGCTTATCATAATATCAAATATGATACCGTCCCACAGTACTCCACTGAAAGACTTATATGTATACAATATAGATGTGCAGTTATTCATATTAGTATTGTACACTCATTCATATTGTCATAAAACTTTTAAATTTCAAACAATATTCAATAGGTAGTTTGTGTATATGTGTTTACATATATGTTGAGGTATAACTTTAGCCTGAATTCCTAGAAGTGCCATTCTGGGTTAACAAGTAACAGTTTTGGTAGCTACTGCCAAATTCCTCTCCCTAGGGGTATTACTATCCCTACCAGAAATTTTTAAGACTGTTTATTTTCTCCACAACCTTTCTAATGCAATGTATTGTCCTAATTTTGAATTTACATCTCTGATAGATAAACAATGGTGGCTCTGTGTAATTTTAGTTTGCCTTCTCTTATTATGAGTGTGATTGACTATATTTTCATCCATGTAAGAGCTATTTTAATGTTTTTTTAAATTGTCCTTTTTTTCTCATTTGTACTTTTTACCTTTTTCTCACTCAATTTTTAATATTTCTTTAAATATTAGTGATGCCAATCCTTTACCTATATCTATAGCTATAAAGCAAACCTTATATTTTATATACTAATAATATTTTCATTTAAGTTGTGCTTTCTATTTTATCTGCTATTATATTTTTCTTTCTCTTTCTTGCCTTCTTTTGAATTGGTTGAGGAATTTTCTTTTATTATTCCACTATTTTTAACCCTCTAATTTTAGAGAACTGATTTATGCAGTCCATTTTCTACAATTTTAGAATGTGTAAGTTAAATTTTACCCAATTCCCAGATAATTCTAGGACCTTAGAACACTTTACCTACATGCATTTATTATAATTTACAATGTTTTAGTACTTCAATTCTTTCTACATGTGTTTTTTAATTAAAAAATTATTATTCCTTCTTAAATAACTTAGATTACTCACAGATGTACCACTTATTTTTACCTATTCAGTTTTTCTTGCTTTTTACCTATTCACTTTTTTCTTCCTTGGTTGAGGTGATTAATACTGATTATCAAGAAAAACTAGTGTAACTGTTATACAATAGAGGCATAATGAGTACTTTTGTGACTCAGAAGATACTCTGTGGCAACTCAAAGCGCTCTCATATCAAATGGTAAAAATGATCAAAATGGCAGTTGCCCAACCATGGGCTCAGAGCCCAACAAGAATGAAGGTTTAGGTGTCCAACACTGCTTAACAAGGACAAATAAAATAAGGAATGACCAATGGAAGAAGATATTAAATTATTAATTATAGTATCATAATAATTGTAAGACCAAAATATATTTTTCCTTTCTTACGTAGATACATTTGTGTGTTGTGTCCATGATAGCCAATTTTCTTTCATTCTCAACCTTTCAGTCCCTAAAGTTTTATAGAAAGTGTTTTTATGGTTACATTAGTTAGTTTTTAAGCTAAAGAATACCAAGATGGAATTATTACTAAACTGGAAAAGGTAAACACATCGCCCAATGTGGACACAGTAGTTTTGAACTTTAGACTTCTATGTTTTAGAAAAGGTGTAGCATTATTTTTCTGATACAAGATCTAGTTTAATCACATAAAGTGAGAGCATGTTGTTTTTACTATTATTTGGAAGTTAAATTAAGGTGAAATTTCAAGTGTGGATTCTGAGTAGCTGAAAGGTTAGCACCTAACATCTATTCTCAAATTTCTCATGACTTGTCTCCATGTGGTGATGGGTAAAACCGGTAAGAGGAGGTCAATTTGTTTGCTCTTATCCTTTACACTGAATGTGTATTCTCTCATTGTCCCAGGTCTAAGGGTGTGCTATGGCTCCTATAATACTACATATCCAAGGTGGGCTTTGTTTTCTATTTTTCAGGCACTATAAGGACTTGGAAGCTAAAGCTCATGATGATTCAAGGTTAATGTTTAGTGAAGTCCTCTGCTCTGTCTACCTCTCTGGGTTTGTGTTTTACTGACTTTTGATTGGCCTTAAAATGTTCTGCCAGCTGATCAGTGCATTTAAAAGACTAATGAAACAATCAGTATGTCTAGGTGAATGACAGCAGAATGTGAGATCAGGGCATTTGGCTTGCCATGCTGCAGAGAGCATATATAAATGACAACTTTCTTAGTCTTTGTATTGTTTAAATTATGTGTTAATTTGTTTTGTTTTATTTTAGGGGAAACTAATATGGATTTCATGTATGGTCTTGGTGTCTCTCTTTTCCCTTGTGCTTGCTTTGCAATAAGCCAGCTTAGCAGAGCTGACACAACAGAACAGGACAGAGTCTGGATAAACCACAAAAGGGATTGTTTCTAACAAATCCATTTCCCAAGGAGAGAGGGCCCATTGTTATGGAATTGACTGGAGTCCTTGCCACACTCCCCCACCAACTGCTGAATAAACATATAAAAGTATGAAAAGGAAGGACAAGTCTTCATGATGCTTCAAGAAGTGTCTGGCCCAAGCCTCTCTAAGAGAATAATGGGCTTTGGGGAGAGCACATTGACTGATAACTCTTTGCTTGCAATATTTTTTTCTGTAATCTATGCCTATACCATTTCTTGCTGGTTTTGTGCACTCTTGCCCTTTGCGAGCATCTTTTCTTTCATAGTATTACATGATAATTAGCATTTTGATATACTTCTCCATTGTCATCTGGCATTTATTATTTCTGACGAGAAGTTTGCTGTCAGTCCAAATGTCCTTCCTTTGTAGGTTGTCTGTCTCTCTGGTAGCTTCTAAGGTAATATTTGTTTCACAGTTCTTCAACTTAGCTGTGTCTAAATTTATTTTCATTCATATGTTTATATTTTTCATGCTTGATGCTTTGGGTTTACTTTTGATTGTAGAACACTTGGAAAAATTCACATTTCTTCAACTATTTCTTCTGCACCATTCCTTCCATTCTCTTCTTTTGGCACTATTATGTGACATAAGTGAGGGCTGCTCAATCCAAAATCCTCCCTTAATTCATTTTCTCCCCCTCCCTCATTTTTTTTTTAATCTTGTGTGCTGTATTCTGGGTGAATTGCTCTTTTAATTCACTGATTTACTCTTCAGCTTTTTACTATTTCATACCAAGTTTGCTACATCATCTCAGTTGTCTAAACTTCTAGGACTGGTATATCTCCTTTCTAAGATTTCTGATTGGATTCATTTCATATATTCTTGGTCTTCCTTCATTTCTGCCTATTTTTATTCCATTAATTCTTGATTTTCTTTAATAGAAACCATTCTTCATTTATACTGGGGCACCACACATATTCATCTTGAAGCTTGATTGCACCGTTCTACCATGTTAATTTTTCCTGGAGAAAAATTGGGTTCCTTCTGCTAATTTTCTTCCCTGTCTTTCTCAACATTAGTTTGGGTTCTCCTTTAAGCAGTTCCTAAGAAAAGGAGGATTTGAGTCCAGATCATTTATATGGAAGGTGAAGAAAGCACCAGTAGGAGAGTGGAGAAGGAAGACAGGGAAGGACAGCAGCCAATGAAATGCACGTCACTGAGCCAGGTACTCCGCGTGTAACAAGAGGTCAGTCTCAGAAGGGAAACTCACTTTTAGCATGCAAAACTGGTGGACAAACAGGCTTCAAAGGCCATGGGAAAATAAAGACAAAGGAATGCAGCTGTGAGGAGTCAGATGAATGACATGCACTGGGGTGGTGAGAAAGAAGACAAGGGCAGTTACAGCATTAGATGTTTTTATGTTTGGGAATTTGCTTAAGAGGAATTTCACACCTTTCTTTGTTTTCTATCTATGCTTCAGATGTTTTAGTATAATGTTCATAAGACTCTGCATTCTGAACCGAGAGCATAGAGCGACCTCCGGGGCTCTTGTCCCTGGTGATGCTGTGGAGGATACTGATCCACCTGGTGCATTGCTAAGCTACTCTGACTTCTTGCTGGTTGCAAGACTGGGTCTATTTTCTCACTCTCAGTTTACAGCTTGTCAAAAGCCTTAGCCATAGGCAATATTTAGCAACTTTGAAAGTCCCATTTCGTAATCTAGACAGCCTTGGCTTTTTAGCAGTCTTATTCACCATGCAGAATGTTACATCAAGTTCCTTAACTTGGAGGACAGAAAGCTTGTGGGTTCAAATACTTTCACTACTTTGTATTTCTTTCAATTTTCACTTTGAAAAATTATTATTTTTTTTTAGCCTGGTTATGCTTTTTGGTTTTCTATTTTTGTATTTTGTCTCTTACTGTTATATGTTAGGGGTAAAGTAAGATGACAAAGTGTGATTTTATAGCGCTATATTTGCTGGATGTTTATTTCCTTTTAATCTAAATAAAATTTCCTTTTAATTTAAATACAATAAGAGGATCTTCAAAATTTAAATTATGTATGTTCAAATTCTCATTTAGATAAAAGGAATGGTGACTAATGGGAAATCATAGCTGCATAAGACTTGTAGAAACCATTTTCTTCTGACTTTGCTGATATGTGCCCTTTTAAATTAATTTTTTCCATGTGTGGCTTTTAGGGGGCGGAGGAAAGGAAGATCTGCTTTTGGTGTGTGTCCCTCTATAAACACTAAGTTGTACTGAGAGACTCTCAATGTGAATTTTTTAAAAATTTCATTGGCTGTAGCTATAACCTTTCTGTGATCTAAATATGTCATCCTAAAAACAAATCAAAGCTCCTAGTATTCACTGTTAGTGCTGATGTTCTCAAAAAAACTTGTCCAATTTTTAAGATGTAGATGACTGATAAATTATCCCAAAAGAGTAAACAAGATTATTAAAAAGTTTAAAAGTGAAATATCTAAGAATGGAGAATTAAGAACTGGCAGATAATATGTAGTAACAGATGCAGCAAAAACAAAGGTACTCAACCTCTTGCCCTCTTTCCAACCTTGCCCATATTCCTCAACTCTCACTGCAGACTATTCAAAGTTGGGGCAGCCCCCAGCCTCCAACGGAGTGAAGTACATCAATATCTCTAGGTCTTGAACCTATGGATAAAAGACAAAGAAAGACTCCACGGACCTCCCAGGAATGAGTGAGAACAAAGGCACAAAATAACTTGGACAGAGAGAATTCTGGTCCAAAAATAATCTCGTGTTGGAATCCATTAAATGTTAAAATTTATTTCCTCCTAGCTTCTCCATTTTTACTCGCTTACATTAAGGTAACTAGACTAACCGAACGTTCCAATGCAGAGAAAACTTGTATCTCTCTATATAATCTCCATAAAAGAAAATGAACACAATATACCTAGCATAGGAAAACTGTTTCACACGATGCACATTTTTATACAGTATGGGATGAATCCTTACATTGTGAAATTAATTAAACACTAATAAAAGCTGCTACCAGTGGGAATTCACAAAATCCCCATCCTTAGGAAAAGTTTGAGAAATAAATTTGAGACTTATATAGTCTTACTGAATACTAAGATGAAATGAACACTGCTGAACCCTCCTATGGTTCCAGATGGTGTATTAGGTCTTACATATATTCATTTATTTAAGTGTGACTTACAGTCTGCCAACCAAATATAGTGCTGTTTAACAGATAAACTCAAAAACAGAGAGCCAGAGTAGCTGAGCCAGGATTCAAACCATTTGTGTCTGTCTTTAAAACTTGTATTCTTTGTACCATAGTGTGGTGGCCCACTCTTCGCAGGATTGGTATGAGGACTGGAAGTTGATATGGGTATATCTTCTGGCACATAGTAACATGAAATAAATGTTTGTTTTTTATTGTACACTTACACGTATCATTACTGTTATCCCATGTTGTCTCCACATATGTGGCATAGGTCCTATGATACCTTTATGGAAAGTCTGGTTTCCAATTTCAGTTCACACTGTGGCAATTTGACCATTAGTTACCAAAATGAAAAAGAGACAACCCACCTTGCTGGGGCTTTCAGAGAAAGTTGCCCCTCCAGAAAACCAACCCCATCTGACTCATTCCTCAAAGAGGTATACAGTGAGGGTTGTAGGCTGTGGACGGGTATCTTGGTCAGATTTTTGATGTAGAACTTGACCTTTCTGCTGTTCAGGTTTATTTAATATTGGGGAAGTACCAGGGAAAAGTAAGGAAAGACTCTTTTAGCTATTTCCAATACATAACCATAATAAAATGCCAATAAATCACCATTGTATAGGCTAGTATCTGCTTACAAACTGCTGGGATTTTCTGGCTAAAAGCCAAGAGAGGGCAGAAAAATTAACTTGGGATATTTTCTGCCTCAAAGCACTAGGAGTTGGAAGGTATGGCTACATAGGAGGACCCCCCCACCCCCGCCAGCCTTCTCTGTCCTGTACCCTGGGCTCCTCTGGAAGCCTGTCACTTACCTCAAAGTATTTTGTCCCTTTCACTTTAACTCTGTGAGTTTTCGTAGATCTTTTTTTTTTTTTTAATTTTATTTTACAGAAAACCAGAGGCCCTACTTGCATAGTAGACCCAATGAAGTAGCTACGTTTTAATTAAATTTACACAGCTTTTATTATACCAGTGGGTAGCCTTCACCACTACCGAAGAAACCCCAGAGCCATCAGATGTACTTCACATGTAATTAATCTCTAATACTCAATTTTGTGAGATATGTAATAATGCTGCCTGGATAGAAATGAGAGCTTCAGAGAAGAGTCATATTAAAGATGAAGAGAGAAGCTTTAGGAAGAATTGGTTTTCAAGAGAGCAACTAAGTGTGAACTTTATTAAAAGGAAAAGAAATAGTGGGAATAGCTTGCATTAAGTAAAAATGCTTGACATCTTCAATTTTTCAGTTTCTTTTATTTTGCCCCAGACAAATGTTTCCGGGTTTGTTTTTATAATGTATACCATGTGTAATATTTGCAGCCTCATAGATTTAATATTTGGGAAAGGGGAAGATTTGTGGTATTTGGGAACAGAAAACAAAAAGGAGAGAAAAAGAAAACTTTCTCTGTAACTAAACTTCAATGGAATTTAAATCCCCTTTCCAGAATAGACTTTAAGGATGTTATTTCAATCAATTTTTAATTCTCAAAACGACAAATGGCGCACTAAAAATGCTCCAAATCACTTATGCTACACATATTTTTCATGATGTCTAAAAATGCATCATCTCAGTTGAACCTCACATATAGTGGGAAGAGGGAAGAGAAAGCTTTACTCCCCCCCATTATGGAAATTATAGAACGAAGAGCTACATGTCCAGGTCAAGTGGTTTGTCCAAGGTCAACCAGGTAGCTAATGCAAACTGTGGCTTCTGATTTATAAGCTAATGGTGTTTTCACTCTACCCTCCTGATCTTATAGTCATTTCTAGACCTTTCAAAAATCTTATGTTTATCCCAGTATTAATCTCATATGAAATCCAAGTCCCTACCGTGATTGCTGACTAAGCCTAGGAGAAAAATTACCCAGAAGAGCTCATTCCGTTGTTTTCTGAAGAAATTCTTGGTTATGACCATGTAGCTTTTATGATACAAAACTGCTTGAAGGTCCCCCTTTCCTGGCTTTACCCTTCTCTTGGATTCTTTGCATTGGAGAACACATCTTCACCAACTCTGTACTCCGTGTTTAAAACATCAGCTTCATTCTTGACCCTCTCATCGGTTTTAGTTACCAACATTTTTGATTCTACCTTGAAAAAATTTGATTGCAAATACCCCCCATTCTGTTCATTCCCAATGTTAATGCTCAGAATTAAATTCTTATTTATTTTCTGAAACAATAAATCTAATTTCCCCTCACTCTATCCTCCCTACTGTGGCCAGAATTATTGTTGGAAAACTGATTCAATCACGATTCTTCCCTACTCAAAAAGCGTTCTTGCCTTCTTTCTGCTTGAAGGATAATATCCAAACATAGGAACACATTACCCGTGACCTTTCACACTTAAACCTAACATTCCTGTTCTAACATTTACTCTATGCCATATCTGCAGCAGTCAGCCCACCGACTCACCATTTCTTGTGTGTTTTGTGCATCTCCAAACTTCTGTAGGAGATGGAGGAGAGGTTGCCTCCAAACCTCTGTAGGCAACTTTCTCACCATTACCCAAACAGATACATCTGCAAAAGTCCTAATCCTTCTTCAGAACTCAGTTGAAACAATATTTTTCCTGATTCCTCCTTACCCTCCAAAGAATTTCTGATCCATTTCTCCATCATTTTGGACCTTCTTCTATTGCAGCTCTTTCAGTCTTAAGAATGCAAATATTTTGTAGCTGGCATTTGGGGAGCAGAATTCAGTGGACTCTGTGGGAAGGGTGAGGTCTCCCCAACTTAACCCTTAGATTATTTGATTGGATATAACTGGAATGAAAGCTCTCACAGTCTGTGCCCTGAATAAGTAACATGTAGATGTTTTTTCCCTCCCTTTCAAAAAATATCTTCCAAGCCTCCAGGAACAAACACAAACTAGATTTAAAAATAAAATGCAAAAGGGATTAATAATACTCAGCACCAGTTCTACTTATGTCCAGCATTGCTTAGCTATTGGATCCTCACTTACATGGTCGCTCAAGTGGACACAAGCAAAGGAAAAAAAGTGAACCTGAGGCAGTGCCTGTGGCTCAAAAGAGTAGGGCGTCGGCCTCATATGCCGGAGGTGGCGGGTTCAAACCCAGCCCTGGCCAAAAACTGAAAAAAACCAAAAACAAAAGGGGAACCTGCACAGCAGAACCCATGCAGTTTAGTGGGCATTCCCAACCCAGCCTGCTACCCCACCATTTTAAAGGTAGCTATACATATGAATGGGGGCTGCGTGTGTACACACACATGTATTTAATGTTCTTTGGGGGGGTTAGTCCATCTTTTCCTTTAACTGGCAGTCTGAAATGTGAATATTCACACCAACACTTAAAAATACTGGCACACAGGAAAGGACAACTCTATCTTCGTGTCTGCCTCCTTAGATACCACGTCAGGTCCCCTCCGCTTCACCGTACCCTAGTTTCAGCCACTGCTGTGGTGGCCAGTTCTGAGTTGGCTCCAACCAGTTTCCTCAAGCAAGCCCACATAGTGTCCTGTGGTCGGAGAGCATGCTCCGTATAATTCCAATTCCTAGAAACTTTTGGAAACTGGTTTTATGACCCAGCATGTGGTCAATTTTGATAAATAACCCATGTGCATTAAAAAACATACTGTATATGCTGTGATTCTTCAGGAATACATCTTATATGTATCAGTAAGGTACATTTTGCTATTTTTGTTATTATTCTGTCTTATATGTTTATATGGATTTTTTGCTTATTTTGAGCAGTACTGATAGTCTCTTGATGTGATTGCATTTTTTTAATCTTTCCTTTTTTTTTTTTAGTTCTAAGCATTTTGGAACTATGTCATTAAGGTACACAAAAGTTTAGAATTGTTTTTTATTCCTTATACATTGACCTTTTAATTATTCTACGTTATTCATCTTTAACTTTAGTGATGACTCCTGTGTCCACTTTGCCTTCTTCACTGGCTTTCGTTTGATTACTGTTTCACGGTAATGATGTTTTCCACTTTCTATTTTCATCTCTTTCATTTAAAAGTGGTTTATTTTAATCCACTTCAGAATTATTGTCCAGTTACATTTAAAATAGTTACCAACATTTTACCTATTGTGTTAGTTTTCCGTTTGTCTCTGATTTATACGTTCGTATTTTTGATTATTTTTTCAGGCCATGCTAGAACCTTAGACTACTCCAACTCCAACTGCCCTCTTTCATGTCTTGCTTTTAATTCTAAATATGTTTTAAATTTTATGAGACTTTATTACCATTGCTTGATATGGTCATTAGAACACACATACACACTTTCTGTAGATCTTTCTTCATTTCTGCATTTTGGGGTTTCAATTTAGAACCACTTTACTTCTACCTAAAGAATTCTTTAGTATTTAATTAAAAGTGAGCATACTGGTGTCAAATTATCTCTCTACATTTTTTCATATTTGGAGATCATTTTTGCAGATATAAAATAAAACTTTAAATTTGAAACCTTAATTTTTTTTTCCTTTGGCAGTTTTTGGCCAGGGTTGGGTTTGAACCTGCCACTTCCAGCATATGGGGCTGGCACCCTACTCCTTTGAGCCACAGGCACTGCCCAGTCTTAATTTTTCCTAATACTTTTCAGATGCCATTCTGTTGTCTTCTAGATTTCATCATGTCTATCGGGTAGTCAAGTGGGTGTTTAATATTTATAGATATGCTTGTCTATGTATTTTATCTTCTTCTTGGGTTATGTTACTTCTGGAATCTTTGGATTAATATCTTTTATTAGTTTTGAAAAATGGTTGGGCATTGTCTCTTTAAAATTTGCTCTGGCTGGGCGAGGTGGCTCATGCCTGTAATCCTAGCAATCTGAGTGGCCAGGGCAGGTACATAGCTTGAGCCACAAGTTTGAGACTAGCATAAGCAAAAGCAAGACCCCATTTCTACTAAAAATAGAAAAACTAAGGCAAGAGGATCCCTTGAGCCCAAGAGTTAGAGGTTAATGTGAGCTATGACATCACAGCACTCTACCCAGGGCAATAGCTTGAGACTTTGTCTAAATAAACAAAAAAATAAATAAATATTGCTCTGCAATTCCCTTTCTCCTACCATTCTAGGGTTAGACCTTTACATACCTTCATATATGTGTGTGGGTATGTGTGTGTGTGTGTGTCTGTATCTATATATGTCCCACTTGTCTCTAGTGATATTTTCTGTACCTTCTCTCCTTTTTATATTATTCATGATTGAGTTTTGATAGCTTATACTCACTCCTTTTGCTTTGCCCAATCTGATATTAAACTCACATATCAAGTTTTTACTTTCAGTAATTGCATTTTTCAATGTCAGAAATTTTATTGAATTCTTTTTATATGTAAGAGTTACCAGATGAAATTCCTTATTATTTCACCTATTTTCTTAAATGTATTCATCACAGTTATGTTCAATTAGTATCTTGGCCAGGTGTAAATCATTTATATTGTCTATTTTTGTGTGCGTGTCCTCTTCCCTGGTGTGTTGTATAATATTTGTTAAAAGCCAGACTTTGTATGTGAAAAACTATAGGCAATGAACGTTGTTATCACTTACCACAGAGGGTTTCACCTTTTTCCTTGGTAGGCTTCTAAAATACAGGTAAACACCTAAATCAAATGAGGAAGTGATATGACTTCAGAATGAGTCTTAGAGCTCGTATTATTAATCCCACCTCTATTTCACTTCTAGGATAGAGATTCCGGGGGCCCCAAATAAGAGCCTGGGGTATTAACCATGGGCTCTCTTCTTTGTTGGGTCCAGAATTCATAGTTTTGTTATCAAAGCGTGAGAACCTAGAAGAAGCTCTTCTGAGCTTGTCACCTGCCTCGTATCCCACACAGCTTAGGGGTTGGCAAATTCTTCAAAAGGGAAATTAACAGGGAGCATCAGCTTACTTTTCTCTGCCCCATTCTCTCTAGCACCTTGGTCTCTCAAACTCTGGTTATCTTAGAAAGTCTAAACTCTAATTTTTGTCTCCTTACTCCCATGAGAACATCAGAAGTTTGCTCATAGTTCTTCACTTAGCAACTGCTCTCTCCTGGCTTCTCAGCCTTTTCCCCTGCCCTGCTTAAAAATTGGCACTTGTCCCGAGGACAAAAATAGAAGAAGAACGTTGGGATCTCCTCAGGGAATTTCTCTCTCTTTTCAGGATTTTGGTCCCTAAAGTTATGAACTTCTCAGAATCTCTCCGGTGACCACAAACAGATGTTTTTCATATTTTATCTAGACTTTGTAGTCATTCGCCAGAGTAGAGCTACAATGACTTTACGGATCACGGTTTTTTGTGTTGTTTCTTTCCACTACAAAATGGGCTATCTCTTGTAAGAAAAGTCTAAAGCTGTGAAGGGAAAATAGAAGTACGTAGACCTATTTTGTGAAACAAATTTACTGAGTACCCCATTAGCATCCCGGTGCTGTACTGGACACCAAATATACCAAGAGTAATAGCATTATCTTTGGCCCCAAGGACTTCCCAAGTCAGTAGGATGACAAACAAATAAAAATGTGATGTGTGCAATGTGTTAAATGCCGTCACAGATGTGTGCATAGGATTCTCCAATAAGCAGGAAAAGGGGGAAATTCACGTAGTCAGGCAGTGGGGGAGAGAAACAAAACAATTCCTGTCATTATGGTACATTCTGATTTTCTCCACCTAAAAGGTCCCTACTGCTGGACAGGATGAAAGGGCGCATCTCCCCAGGTACCACAGAGATAGGTCAAAGCACTTTTAGCTCTTTACTGTCCACTACATAGTAGTTACAAAAACACCACGGAAAAGAACTGAATGTAACCTATATGTCAGCTGAGACCTTCTTGCCCTTTGGATTTCAGGGTATAATTGGCCCAGACTCCAGACAAATCCACAGCCTACGATATCTGCTAATTTTTTAAATTTACAATCTCAGCATCCCCAGGGCTTCTGCCTCCAACAAACTTCTTTATCGTCTTTAGTTTTACTCCAAGGATGATATGTCATTTTGGAATCTTTATGCTTTAAGGAATAAAAATCTCAACTCAAATGATAAACCCTTTTCAACGTAAAAGGGGTTTTACTAACGTACCTAACTGAAAAATAAAATTGAAGGGTGAAGATCGGTTAATTCACTGTCACAACATCGTTAACTCTGAGTTCTATTGTTCAAATGATAAGGTTCACCTAAGTCAGACTTAGGTGAATAATAGAATACAATAGAATACAACCAAGGCCATGTTATTCTTCATTCCAATGTGTATGAGAGAAGATTTTCCTCTCAAATTGCCAGCAAAACTCCTAAATTTTGTTCTTATTGTACCGGCTGAGGTAAGAATTAACCTTAGCTGGTATAATAGTGGCTGCAGACAGGAAAACATAATACAGCTGAGCCTCTGTTAGTTGACTGCTTTGTTACATCGGAACTCTAACACACTGTCCAGCACCCAGAGGTGATCAACATAAGGAGCTAGGCCCATGGCACTGACACATACTCGACACGTGGTGCATGTCTGGTCTGTGCAAATTAGGTCAACTTAAGGAGACAGTCAACCGTGGAGCTTCCACCATATTGTGGGTGAATGGGACTATCTTTCCTTAAGGGCAAGAACCGTGATGAAGAGAGTGTATACCTGAAAGAAAACCTTGGTCTTATTAAGAAATGACAAAATATGATCCTTAGTGCATAACCAAAGATGTCTACCACATGCACCCCGACATAAACGCCACTTCCATTGGAGTCTCTTCCATAAAATCTATCTAAGTACAAAATTCTAATGAAAAATGTGGGCATTACCAAGAATTTTTCAAACAACACAGAGAGTTTTGTATGATGTAAATATTACAATTAGGATCTTATAATAAAACCCCATCTTGGGTATGGCTGCTGCTCTATCCCAGTTTTCACCTCAACTCTCCCTTAGGTAGTATACCTCCCTCAGACTCTTCCCAGAGAAAATGTCTGGATTCTCTGACTCACTTTTCTGTTTGTGAAACCTTGATACTAGACAGAGAAGGACTTAAAGTGAGGGGTGAGGAGTGGCAGGAACTTCTCTCCTAACACTTATTCACACGCCTCTCAAAGACAATCGTGTGCTAAAAAGAGGTAGTGGCCAATAAATACTTTTCTATCTTATTACCTGTATTATTACCTTATTACCTCCTTTTAACAAGTGAGTATTTCTAGACAGTAATTTGTACGCAAATGTAACAGCATTATTCACAACAGCCAAAAAGTGAAAACACTTCAAATGTCCATCTACTGGTAAAAGAAAAAACAAAATGTGCTGTACCTGTAAAATGGAAAACTCCTGAGCAGTAAGAAGGAACAGCTACTGATGGGGGCAGCAACAGAAAAAGCCTCGAAGACGTCAAGCTACATTAAAGAAGCCAGATGAAGAATATTTTCCAGCTCCATCCATGTAAACATGAAGGAGGTGAAGTCTTAGCAAAGTATCACAAGAATGGAAGAAAAAGTATCCAATGTACACAGCCCTACTATGAGGCTAATTTATAGCTTTCATATGAAAGCTATAACCTAATTATAGCATAAGAATATGGGAAGGGGGGAGGAGGAAGGGAGGGGAAGGGGATGGATGGGTGGAGGAGGGTGATTAGAGGGATCACCTCTATGATTTATCTTTCAAGGGTACAAGTGAATCTTTCTAAAAGTGGAATATAAACGTCTTAACACAATAACTAAGAAAATGAAATAAAGGCTATGTTAACCAGTTGGATGAAAATATTTCAGATTGTATATGAAAACACCACACTGTACCCCATGACTGCACACAGCTAACATTTAATAAAATGTTAATGTACACAGTTAACATTTAATTCAAAAAATAAATAAAAAGGATGCCCATGTTAAAAAAAAAAAAAGAAGCCAGATGAAAAAGTGTGTATTTTCTGATTCCATTTCTCCTGAACGCCTAGAAAAAGGCAAATCTTGGAGAGAGAAATTAAACTGTTGGTTACCTAGCCTTAGGGTGGGAATAGTGAAAGATGGCAAATGGGCTTGTGGGATCTTTTAGGGGGTGATAAAACTGTTCTAAAATTGCATTTAGGTGATAGTTGTACAATTCACTAAACTTACTAAAAATCATTCAATACTTAAAAACTTACTAAAAATCAATCAATACACACCAAATTATGGGTTTGGAAATGATACCTCAATATGGCTTTTATCAAGAGAACAAAGCAGGTGTGAACGTGCTTTGGTGACCGACAAGGGTCACTTCCAGGTGAGCAGTAGCCTGTACATGAGTCACTTTCTCTCCTTTCCCTGACTCAGTGGTCTCGATAGTAAAAGTTTCCATCAGCCTGGGCCTCTGGGGGGACTACAACAAGCAGCCTCTGTGCCGACCTGCACCAACACGGACTATGATCATGAAACAAACCGTTGTATAAAGCCACTGTGAGGAAACACCAATTTATTTTTAAAAATACACATGCACCATACAAGTGAGAGTACAACAGTGTTCTTTATTAATAAACCCATATTTTTATACCCTCAGCCTAGCATTCTGTGGCTTTAGATTACCTGTATTCATCAGATATGTAAAACTTTAAAGATTTTATGGCTAGAAAAAGAAAAGTGTATTTTGCCTCATATACACCACGCAGCCATAGTATGAGATAGCTTCGCTTGCTTCCCTTATTTTTACAAACTCAGAGTCTTATAACGATGAGACAAATCCAAGAGGTACTTTGAGCTTCTAAAAATAATTAAAAAGTCAAACAGATGCAAGGTGCCTGAGCTTTCTTCTAAAGTCAAAATGATCTACGTACTTAGTATTTAATGACTGATTCCTTGACAGAGCCCCAGTAGAAAATGCAAAGACATCCCGATATTTATGTTGGAGGCAAGCAGTTTTTGTTTTTATACTTTGTATTTAATTCATTCAACATGCTTTCCAGTATGGCTGCTCTCTTTCTCTCTCCCCTGGCAAGAATAAACTCCTGCGCCAAGCTTAGATCAGCTGTCAGAATCCGTGAGGTTTGAGAGGGCCCTAAATTTGGCAGAATACCCTCCCCTTCGTGAGAGATACTCCAAATGAACAAGCTGAGTCTGGGCTTTCCACCTCTCATAACCCAAATTTTTCAAAAGTCTTTAAACTCCTTCCTTTTCCCTTCAGCTCTCCAGGGGCCTAGCACTGATAGGGTTTCTGTTCATCAAAAGAACGGAATGGCGGTGGCTCTGCTATTCCCAGGACACCTCCTGCTGGAAAAGGGCGGCTTTTCCCCTGAGAAGCTATTAGAAAGAACAGGAGTTCTCTGGCTCCTATCAGGAATGCATCACTCCACTGCAGTTATTGTTCCCCCGGATTCCTTTTCCTCCGTTTCTCTCCCCCACCCTCAAGCAGTTTTTAAAATCTATTACCTAGGGAATTTCAAATTGTATCTGACCTATTGATTCCAAGCGGTGGCTGTGTTCAGTGGGTATGCCGTACGAATACAACCTGGAGCCCAGGGAAAGGCGACTGGCTGATGAGATGGGGAACAGAGCACAGTAAACCACAATTTGGGATTTTTAGGGAAATGGAAGAAATACTTACTAAGTGTTCTTATTGGGGGTTGGGAAGGGAGATGCTGCCTGCGAAGAAGCAGAGTATAGCAGACAGCATTCTGCTGAGAGGATACTGCTTTTATTAGGAATAATTTGTAAATCTAAGCGCAATTCATTTAGAGCTGTGTGTCACACGTATGTTTCATCTAACCACCTTTTCTGGATTTAAGATGCTTTGTTGCTGGCTGATACCTGTAATCAGAGGATGGTGGAAGAGGGAGGAGGGCGTCATGCCCAAACCTGCCAGTTCTTGTCCTTTGGAAGTTCTGGGAGGAGGTTTCCTGGAAGGTAGCAGACACTGCCCAAGCCCCTCTGCGTTGTGGAGCTTCTATGCGAGAGGGGCCTGCAGAAAGCCGCATTTCTCGCCCTTTACCCTGGATATGAATATCTGGTCTAAGATAACAGCGATGCTATGGTCCAAGATATCAGATAATTTAATTCTGTTTAATTCAACCAAATCTTTATTTCATGCTAACCTGTGACCCAGTCACTATGTTCATGTCTCTGGGGATATTAAAAATATGTAAGACATGGTCCACAACCTCAAGGAGTATAAGAATATAATTGAATTGGTTATAAAAAAAAAAAAGGCGGCAGGGGGAGGAGATGTTACAGATTTTAGCCGATTAATTTTTCCTTTTATTTCCTTTCACCTATTAGGTTGGACAATCAAGAAAGAGTGATAGTTTGGAGCAAGAGTGAATATGTACAAATAAAATGGAGACACAAGCTCTTATACTGTGCCTTAAGCAACAAAGCCTTCTTTTTTTCTGTTGCTCTGCAGAGTCAATGGCGAGACGTACAGGATTAGATATATAATGTGTGGCCACTCTCCACTAACCACTATTGAACTTCAAAATGAGTTTAGTCATTAGCTTTGACAAATGAGGAGGCCGTTATTGATTTTTTACACATGTCTATCATGGGATCTATTTTAAAAGAAACAGTCAATTCTAAGAAAGATTATGTTAATCTTATTGGTTTGATTTAATAATGGGAGGAGACAGAGCAGGGAGTGAACAGGGGAGGCTCAGCGTTGGCAATATCTGTTTCATTTTCTTAAATCAATTCAAAAAACAATTTGGAAAAAAATGGAGTCTATCTGTCTTTTCCAGGGAAGCTAAGAATATATTGATAAATCATTCCAGACAACGTTAACCAACAGCTTGAGAAGTTCGCGAAAGAGGACATTGACAGGAGGGATACAATTACTAATTTATTTGTCTTTTTATGGTTCAGTTAAGAGTATCTTCGGTGGTGTGGCACATGGCAGCTCGTCAGACTTCACAGGGTAGCTGTCAGAATTCTGACTGATGTACAAGAGCTACTTGCTCATGTTTGCCCTTCCTTTCAGTGGAGTGCACACAGGTAAGACAGCTTGTTGGTAATTTTTATTTAATGCTCCTAGGATCTGTGGCTACACTTTTATTGAAAGTTCTGACAATAAAATTCCACTCCCTGAAATTTCCAAGGTTGCTGCTGCAAGCACTTCTCCACTTAAACAAGATCTTCCTCTGGGATTAGACAACTTGAGGATCTTTTCTGATGCCTTCTGATCTTGGAGACAGCTGTTTGGTATGTTGGAGACCGTTTTATTTTGTTTTGTTTTTTGTTAGCCTCACTGGAAAGGCTTCTAAAAGAAAAACAAAACACAAGGAATTAGCAGTGCAAAGGCACATCAGGGCTTCAGGGAGGCCTTCAAAATTCTGAACTGGCAAATGCCAAGTTGTACCCCGTTTGACAATTTTTAACCTCTCCCCACTCTGTTTCCCTGTTGCTCAGTTCCAGTCCAATCTATTCATTAAGTGAAACTGCTCATCTCACCTTCTACTTAGATTTCCATTGATATTTAGCTACATCGACATTCTACCAAAAGGTTGAATCTTTGTTTGCCTAGCAAATTCTCCCCAAGATTGTCCCTGGATAAAACCAGCTAGTTGAATCTTTGGAGAGAATGTTTGTCTGAACTTCCCTCAAACGTACACAAAGAGCAGATAGACATCTTAGGAATAGGGCTACATATTTTTGTATTTTAGCTGTAGTTAACAAAAAAAAAGTCAAACATTTTCTTAGAATGTCATTTTACCCTGATAGAAATGTGGCTGTTTTAGGTCTTCAAGGATTATTGGTTACCCTGTGGTTTGTGTGAAGTCCAGATGTTTTCAAGATGGTGTTATGTGTGAAAATGTTGTATTTAGAAAGATTTCAACTCTTAGAAATTGCCTGGAGGTAAATAAATTTAACACTTTAAGATTCAAGTGTGAATAGAGACATTCATGCAAGATTTTGCACTATTCTAGAAATTAAAGAGGTTATACTTCGGTTATGTCTATGATCTCTTCATATTTTTAATATGTCAATAAATCTCAATTCACATGCATTTAAGTAATGTGGTGACCAAAATATCAGTTTATTCAGTCAAATAAAAAAATGTCAAAGTTGGTTCAAGTCTTGAAAAGATATTGAAGTCATCGATATTTCAGAAAATAGAAAATCTACCTTAAAATGAGTTAATATTAATGTTTCTTCCATTTCTATAAAATAGTATGACAATATCTCTCATGATGTGAAGACTAGGTATATGGAGTTAACATAATGGAAGTTCTGCTGACATTAGAAATTCCTATTGAGGGCAGCACCAGTGAGTAGGGTGCCTGGCCCCAGTTCAAACCTGCCCTGGCCAAACTGCAACAAAAAAATAGCTGGGCATTGTGGCGGGCACCTGTAGTCCCAGCTACTCAAGAGGCTGAGGCAAGAGAATCACCTAAGCTCAGGGGTTGGAGGTTGCTGTGAGCTGTGTGACACCACAGCACTCTACCAAGGGCAATAAAGTGAGACTCTGTCTCTACCAAAAAAAAAAAAAAAGAAAGAAAGAAATTCCTATGGATTAAATTCAGCTATTTATCTTTTACCATCTGGTCAATAAAACCAATAATCTTTCTTCAGTTATTGAACTTGACTTTTCCAGAATGTTTGACACTGTCTATCCTCCTATTGCCTCTTAAACATTTCTCTTAACAAACTCCCATGAACCTGAACTAACCTCCTTTTGCTCTCACACAACCCACACCTCTGATACCTCTCTTCCTTCTCCACACATCTTGTACATAATGGATTTTCCAAGTCTCCATTTCCTTTCTACAATGTTTTAGTATTCTAATTTATTCTAAGGCAGCATATATCTTCTGAACTATAATTCCAAATTTACTGTTGCCTGCTGGACATTCTATGTAAAAGTTGAACTTCAAACCTCACATTTCAAAAATGAGGTTTTAGCATTGCTCCTCCCACCAAATTTAAAACAGAAGCTCCACCAGATTTTCACATTGCTCTCAATGGCATTGCCATTCTGCTAGTTACCCTCCAGGCTTAGAAGTCTGAGTTACCCCTCAGTGATGCATACTTCTCACTGTGAAAGTCTTCTAACTCTGACTTGTTAGAGTTCTAACACTAAGTTATCATTTGAGTTCATTTTCTTCTTTATCTTTCTCCTGCAAATTCATTTTTTTCACCTTAATCTGAATATTGAGTAGGCCCCTAAATGATCTCCTTACTTCTATCTCTGACTTCAACAGTCCACCCATCAGGGTCTCGCCTACACCTACCATCTGACCATGCCATTCTTCTGCCTTGGGAAACCAATGGGAAGAAAAATGCTTCCTGTTGCCTGGAAAGCAAAGCCCCCAGTTCCTCAGCTGGCTTTGTCAATCTATCTTTTCTCTTGCCTTTGGCTACTCCTTCTTTCTCTAACCTATTTTTTAATCTACATCTTCTGTACTTATGCATATACTCCAAGCTTGTAACCAGGAAGAAAATTGTGTTTTCTGAATGTAACCTGCAATTCCCTTATACCTTCAGTAATTTTTTGTGCCAGAAGTAGCAGGGAGTAAGAGCAGATTGACCACTTCCTTATGAGGGGCCACTGGCCAGTTAGCACCATAAATTCATAAAGCCCAAATGGAAACAGAGGGCAGGACTGAAAAATATAACTTCAAGGAGAGCCTCTATCTTAGAAGGTCCTTATAAGTCATATTGCCACGCCTAAGTTTGTCTATTGGGGCAACCCCTCTTTGATACCTTCCCATCTCATTATATCCAAACTCAAATCCGACATGCCCATTCTGCTTTCTTTTATTCTTTAAATGGAAATACTTCCTCCCAGCACTTCTTTGGCATTTAAAAACTAAATATGAGCTATGTTTTGTCTAGTATTATGTGGCTTTGTGTACCCACCTTCTATCTCCTTTCTAGTTTATGAACAAGATATGGAGAGAGTTTATAATGCTCATTTCTCTGCACCCCACATCACCCAGGAATTCAAATCTATAACTATTTGCATCTGCTTAACTAAACTATTTATAGTAGTATAGAATAGGTCCAATTCTCTCCTCTTTTAATCTGATTCATTTTATTTGGTCTTTGTTCTGATATCATAAGCCACTCATTACTTAGATTTTTTTATCCCATAAAGGGCATCATGCCTGTTATTTGGCCTGTACTTTAGTGACTAAAATTATTTTGTTTTCAAATGATTTATGACTAATTTAATATCTACTATATCTTTACAGAGAAATGCATGCACAAGTACATATTATACGCACACACTCAAACATACCTATATTCTGACTGCTAGGATTCTGTGATAAATTTCTTTGAATCAATAATAATGACTTGTGGTTTAACTTTTTATATCCTGTTAGTACCTGCTGAATTGCCAGGCACACAGTCAGTGCTTAATAAATGTTTAGTATCTGAACTTTCAATAAACTGTTATACTTTTCAAAAACTCAAAATATAGAGCATTGATTTGAATGTACATTCTAGAAATTTTAAATATTTTTATGTAATATTGCTTTTCATTTCTCAATTAAATGTAATCTCCAGATCACCCTTAAATCAGGAAAAAAATATTCAACCAACACTTGGGGGGAGGTATTTTCCCCTCCTCAAAATCAAATTGAAGAATCTGCAGAATGCTGCCTATAGTTATGAATTTGGAGTTATCCCGAAGCTGGCAAACATCTGCATTTTCCACATCTGGAAAAGCATCTGTTCTGCGTTGTTAGAAGAAGAAAACAAGAAAATTGGAGTAAATGCCACAGCACAATATCAAATTCTACAAATCTAACAAATGTATTTATTTATTGTTGATCAAGTGGCCACGAAGCAGAGTGAGGCCCATGCTAAGATGCTTGATAATTGCATTTCTCAACTCCCTTTAGAAAACTCCCTACTCCAGGCCTGAGAATAACAAGCTTTTGCATAACAGCACTGGGGCCTATAAATAAGAAACTCATTAAGCTACCTGTAGCAGGCCTCTACCCCAGCTATGCACTGGCTTGGGGAGCTTAATGAGGTGATAATGAGGAGAAAATGGTTTAGCTCCTTTTTGGCCTGGTATGAGATGGGTAGGGAAATCCCAGTCTTCAGTGAAACAGCCACCATAGAGCCCAATTCATCATTCAGGGTGGGTCTATACCAGTGAAATAATTTGCTTCTAGGCCCTGAAGTTATTTGGCTCCCTGTCTATGGAAACAAAGCAAGCTATTCAGGCACATTTGAAGGGACTGTCCGAATAACACCAATAAAGGGTGTTAAACTAGCTGGTCATTAGCATTTGAAGGGAATGGTCAAATAACACTAACAAAGGGTGTTAAACCAATCCACATTGTAGGTAAGGGGGTGGGAGCCCCTTGCAATTCTAAGTGGATTAATGCCAGCGTTATTTTCTCACTATGAGCCTGGCCTTCTCTCTAAGGTTTCATATTCATTGAGGGTTGGACCAAACCTTCTTGGCCAAGCCCTCCCTTCCTTTTCCCTGTAAAGAAACTAAAGCACTGGGGTTAAGAACATAACATTTAGCTTATTAGAGACAAGAGGAGATCGGATCACAAAATTGTTGGCCATCGAGGCCACAATGCCAAGTCCAGTCGGATGTTCTATGGCGGTCCCCAAGAAGAATAGACCCGTTGATCAGTGTCATTTGAGTCAAGCTTTTCTCAGTTACACTAAATGCTGCTGCTGCTAACCCTGTCCAAGTAAAGGAGAAGTGAAGGGAAAACCAAAAGGGAAAGATGAAATCAGACTTTCAAGAGGAAAATACCCCAATGATCATTTAGTCCGTGTTTCAAGCAAAACAGAAATCCTCTTGATAATGTCCCTTAAAGGACATTCATCCTCTAGCTGAGTGCAGCCCTGGGAAGGCTGGGAAACATATCACTGGGTTACAAGGATCCCTCCTGCGAGGGTGTTACTATACTCAGGCAGGTACTGAGCACTAGGGGATGGGTGTGTGCTGCATAGCCCCCAAATTTTACTTACGTTATTTTATCTTCAAATACCTTTGCGCAGTGCACCAAAAAAAGTGCCTCAGTTTTGAAGTGCCTCAGAAAATGTCAGCTAAGATGGTTAAATGGCTTCTCCTGCCCAGCACAGCTAGTAAGCACCAGAGCCAACTTGGCACCACAGTCGGGACCAGAGAACCTCTCTTCCTCAACTGATAGAAGGTGGTGATGAATTCAAGATAACTTTCAAGTAAAGGGTTTCAAGTAAATCACAGCCTATTGGACATAGGGAGTTATCTTTACCATGCACCAAATCAAACAGGGGGAATAAGAGAGTTGCAAACTCATGAGGACAAAGATAACAGAAGAGACGAAGGGAGCAACTGAGAAAGGTGTGTGCTATTTAGTAAGCCAAATGAATGTATAAATAAAATTTGAGCTCTCATTATCCACAAAAGATGGGAGAAAGCTACGCCAATAAGAAGCAAGTCAGTTGACGCTGCAGAAAGTAGTGGGGGAGGGGGAGAAGGAGGGCGGGGTTAGGAGATGCAACCAGGAGGCAGGATGTAGCTGAAATAGGAAGACGGGGTCAACATCTGTTCAGCTCCCTGAACCACTCCATCCGATCACCAGCCTAGGTAAATGTGCCCTCCCATACCCTTCACCACCCCAACAATCATGTTTCTATCTACGGGTCAGATTGATCTGTCTTCTGCCATCACCTTAAAACTAAACAGGTCCAAAACCTTGACTTCACCTTTAAATCTGAACTGCCTACTGAACCTCTGTGTTATGGTGAATTTTCATCCAGGCATGAGTCTTCCTCAGACCTAAATTCTTTTATTATTCAATATATTTGATACAGATAGAAGACTATGTCAGTATGAATATGAACATCCCCAAGCCTGCCACCACTTTTACGACCTAACTATAGACCACAGGTCGGCTCCAACCTTTGCTTCCCCCCACCCCAGGAAACCATCGTTCTGAATTTTCATCCCCTTGCCTTTATGAGACGTCTTGTTGCATATATATGCATCCCTAGAGAAAATACTTCTTTTTTTTTTTAATTAAGCCTTTCGTACTTCTTCTATTCACTTTCTTTTGAGCATCAAGAATATTATCATCCTGTGCATAGTTGCTTTCTAAGGCAATGTCTTGTTTCTAAAATTCATACATGTTTTGTAGTTGCGATTTTTTTTTAACTTTTTGATATACTGTATGTGAGTATACCCCCATTTTATTTACCTTTTCTCTGTTTATGGACATGCTTCTAGTTTTTACAGGTATAAATTAGGCTGGCATACACATTGTGTTTCTATCTCCTGGCATAATATATGCAAGAGGTCAATGGTATTGTTTTTATGAAATACCTAGAAATGGAGTTGCTTAGCATAGGATGTAGAATAATCAAATTTATAAGACAGCACCAGTTTGTTTTCTATAGTGATTGTATTAATTTATGCTCTGAATAGTACAATATAGGGGTTTTCATTTGTCCCTCACCTCACTAGCACATAGGAGCATGAGAAAACTTAATTGTCCCTTGTATAGTAGGATTTTATCATATTATAATCTTAATAGGTAAATCCCTAGTTACCGAAATAAGCTGAGAATTTGGCATATATTTTGGGCCATTTGTTTTTCCTATTCTCTGAAATGTGTGTGTGTGCACACGTGCACACTAATGCATGTTTAAGTATGAATATACATTTTAAGAAGGGTTTAGAATTTGCAGAAAAATTGAGAAAAGAATTCCTTTCCGTAAATACCCTACACCTAGTTTCCCCTATTTTTATATCTTATCTTAGTGTAGTATGTTTTTTACACCAATAATTCAACCAATTTTTTATTTTTTTATTAGATCATAGCTCTGTACATTGATGCAGTCATGGGCTACCGTGTGCTGGTTTTATATACAATTTGAAATACTTTCATCAGACTGGTTGACTTAGCCTTCATATCATTTTCCTAGTTATTGTGTTAAGACATTTATATTCTACATTTAGAAAGATTCACATGTACCCTTGTAAGAGGAACCATAAGTGTAGTACCATCAATCACCCTCCCTCCACCCCTCCACCCCTTCCCCTCCTCTCCCCTTTCCCCATATTCCTGGGCTATAATTGGGTTATAGCTTTCATATGAAAGCTATAAATTAGTTTCATAATAGGGCCAAGTACATTGGATACTTTTTCCTCCCTTCCTGAGATACTTTGCTAAGAAGTATATATTCCAGCTCCATCCATGTAAACATGAAGGAGGTAAAGTCTCCATCTTTCTTTAAGGTTGCATAAATATTCCATGGTGTACATATACCACAATTTATTGATCCCTTTGTGGGTTGATGGGCACCTGGGCTTCTTCCATGACCTAGCAATTGTGAATTGGGCTGCAATAAACATTCTGGTACAAATATCTTTGTTATAGTGTGATTTTTGGTCTTCTGGATATATACCTAGTATAGGAATTGTAGGATCAAATGGCAGGTCTATTTTTAGTTCTCTAAGTGTTCTCCAGATGTCCTTCCAAAAGAAACGTATTAGTTTGCAATCCCACCAGCAGTGTAGAAATGTTCCTTTTTCTCCACATCCATGCCAACATCACTGGTTTGGGAATTTTATGATATGGGCTAATCTTACTGGAGTTAGATGATACCTCAAAGTAGTTTTAATGTGCATTTCTCTGATGATTAACAATGATGAGCATTTTTTCATATGTCTGTAGGCCATGTGCTTGTCTTCTTCAGAAAAGTTTCTCTTCAAGTCCTTTGCCCACTCTGAGTTGGGATCACTTGTTCTTTTCTTGCTAATATGTTTGAGTTCTCTGTGGATTCTGGTTATTAAAACTTTGTCAGAGACATAACCAGCAAATATCTTCTCCCATTCTGAAGGCTGTCTGCTTGCTTTACTTACTGTGTTCTTGGTTGTGCAGAAGCTTTTCAGTTTGATGATGTCTTGTAGTGTATTTTTGATGTTGCTTCAATTGCCCGGGGGGTCCTCCTCATAAAATGTTCCCCTAGGCCGATTTCTTCAAGTGTTTTCCCTACACTTTCTTCTAGTATTCTTATACTTTAATGTCTTAAGTTTAAATCTTTAATCCAGTGAGAGTCTATCTTAGTTAATGGTGAAAGGTGTGGGTCCAGTTTCAGTCTTCTACAGGTTGCCAGCCAGTTCGCCCAGCACCATTTGTTAAATAGGAATCTTTTCCCCACTCAATGTTTTTAATTGGCTTATCAAAGATCAGATAGCGGTAAGTAGCTGGATTCATCTGTTGGTTCTCTATTCTGTTCCATATATCTACCTCTCTATTTTTGTGCCAGTACCATGCTGTTTTGATCACTATGGATTTATAGTATAATCTGAGGTCTGGTAGCATGATTCCTCCTGCTTTGTTTTTATTCCTGAGTAATGTCTTGGCTATTCGAGGTTTTTTCTGA
>CAUYQS010035968.1:0-21068 GCA_963574585.1 Otolemur crassicaudatus | reverse complement strand
TTTTTTTTTTTTGAGACAGAGCCTCAAGCTGTCCCCCTGGGTAGAGTGCCGTGGCATTACAGCTCACAGCAACCTCCAACTCCTGGGCTCAAGTGAGTCTCCTGCCTCTGCCTCCCAAGTAGCTGGGACCACAGGCACCCGTCACAACGCCCGGCTATTTTTTTGGTTGCAGCCGTCATTGTTGTTTGGCGGGTCTGGGCTGGATTCGAACCCGCCACCTTAGGTGTACGTGGCTGGCGCCTTAGCCTGTTGAGCTACAGGCGCCGAGCCTGTCTTGTAGAATTTTAGTGGTAAAAGTAATACATATACTGGAAAGAATGTAAAGAATAATAAATTTTTCATAATCTCATCCTCCCAACCTATTATAATATCTTGATATATTCTTTTTATTCCTGTTTGTACACAACTGAGATGATACTGAACATAAATTTTATATTTCTTGTAAACATAACTTATGTTTTATTTCCAATCTCTAAACACTTTAAAGGAAAATTGTGGCATGATTAGATTCCACCATTGCCTTTTTCCCTCTGAATGTGGTAAATGATTAGATCCATTTTCATATTCTCTGAAAATGCAGACATGGTTATCCAGAATACAGGCCTTGCTCACATAGTGATGACACTAGGTGAGGATGCTCTGTGTCCCTTGGAGACAGAGTCAGTAATCAAGGGTCCCATCTACTACTTTGACCAGCCACACAGATACATGGTGTGCAATGCCAGGGGAGGGGAGCCTCTCAGCCTTTTATGGAGTCATGAGCATGGAGAATTTTCCTTCTTGGCACCCAGAAGTACACTCTTGGTCACCGAGTTTCTCTACTTATTCTTTCTGGGGGCTTGTTTGGGTTTGTCTACACCTGTCCACAATACTTCTCTAAGACCAGAGGAAGTACTTTGGGTCAGAATCCACAGCCCAAGCAGGGTCTTAATAAAAATTTGGGTGGGAGAAGAAGTTTGCTACCTCATTTTTTATTTCCAGGGACCCACTTCCAGAATGGTACATACTCAGCTCACTGCTTGGATTTTCTTTCTTGAATGTTGACATAACACAAACATTAGGAACAAAAAGAAAAGGGACCAAACTTCTGAGACAAGCTCTAAAATCTTCATGCCTTTGCTGGCTTGAATATATATTGATTTTTTTCATCAAACACATCATATTACTTTAGGATCAGAAAACATTTTAGCATTGGATAATCAGAGAGATAACGTAAACTGCTATACAGCTAGCCTACAGAGAAACTAGGGAGGAAATTATAAACACTTGTAAAACAGTTTTGAAATTTAAGGTCTTGTATCTCTTCTCTGCATTGCATATCTCACAAAAAGTAGCCTTAGATCAAATATTCATGCAAATATTTTAAATTATAAATCTTGAGCTTCAAATGGGGTGAAAGTCCCGTAGACTAGGGACTTGCTACTAAAATTTTGGTCAGAGAACCAGCAGCATCTGCACCACGGGGAAGTCTGCTAGAAACACAGAGTTCAGGCCTTGCCCCCAGCCCAACCAACTCAGGGGATTCATGTGCACGTTCAAGTTTAAGAGATGCTCCTTTCAGAGTAGGGTGGTAGACCAGATGCTGCAATGCGAGTGTTGTCATCCAGTGGGCACAGGTGAATCCCTGGGAGATGCAGGAGAGTTGTTAGTCCTGTTCACAGCCTGTTCATTTCTTCCCTATTAGTAGCCTGATTTCTGATATTATCTTTTCATCCTTATCTTATCAATCATCAAGAATCTGCCCTCCACTGCTGAGATATTGTAGCTCAATAACTATCTCTCATTTTCTGAACTGGGAAAGCAATGCCAAGATTATTATCCTCTTGGTTTTGGGTCAGGTTAAGATAAACAGAAAAGATGATGGTTGGTCTGAAAGCATCTGAACGCTGGGGCACTGCACCGATAATGCAGCACTTTTGACAGATGTGCTTAGTAACTCTGAGGCGTGCATTTTGCTCTCACTTGGATTACTTCTGTTTCTAGAAATAAAGCAGCATATGGGAAATATAAGTTTTCAGGAGTGTCTAAAATAGCAGGCTTGGAGTCAGAAATATGTTTGGCTTAGCAGTTAGGGGAATTTTAACTCAAACCCAGTTGGTTTTTAATTCAGCTTAATCACTAAAACTTGATGAAGTGTCACCAAGTTAACTAAAAGAAAGCAGATACTGCACAATGGAAGAGCTGATGTCATCCATGGAGCTGCCAAACCATCAACAATTTGGAAAGCGATTTTTTAAAGAGAAAACGTAGAATTATGAAAAAATGTAGTTCTTAGATTTGCTTATATGCTCTTCCAAGCGTCTGATGGTTTATGTGTATTTCTGTCCTTTCTTTTTTAAAATTGGTTTCTGCTGTCAATATTTTCATTAAAATGAAATGTATTTGAGTTCAATGTCGGGTAAATGCTGTTCTTTATAATTTGTGAAAAGATTAAGAAAAACACTCATGTAAATTTGAAAATATGCTTGAAATTAGAAAAACGGAAAGATTTGGATTCTTTCTCAGTCTCTAACATTTGGTTTATTAAAACATTAGTTGTTAACAATGAGAAATGAAGTACTACGTTCTACCTTGTCCAAGAAATAAATCAGGCGCGATTCTCAACTTTCTTTAAATGAAATATATTTGTATTACAAGTAATTCTTATCTCTGAGTCAAAAGATAAGGGAAGATAGTACTTGAGCTCAGTTTCTCTCTCCTCTTATTTTTTTTCTCTTTTGAGAAAGCAGCCAAAAGTCAGCTCTAAGCTCTGAATTACGTTTTGGAAGGGAGTTTTTACAAAGTGATATAAAAGAAAGGATCTGAAATGAATATAAATAGTCCAAATAGTCGTGACTTCCTGTTTAAGTCATTTTAAATTTATGTTAGTGTCAGTCTTAAGTAAACTTAAGACTCTTAAACTTGTTGCCAATTAAGCGAAATCTAAGATTTCTTACATCTTACTTTACAAACAAACATTGGCTATTAGAATCAAATACCTCTGGCTTCTAGCCAGTCTCTCCTATGGATCTTTAAAGGTTTGGAGTCTTTCTCAAGTCATTCCTTTTTACATTTTTCTTTAAAGAATATTTACTCAACAATTACTTATCATTGCACCACTGTTATAGATTCCTTGGGTATAGAAATGAATACAAAAGATGAAAACTGTCTGCCCTTCCCAAACATATATTTTAACAAGGAGAGGAAAATGATAAATATTTAAAAAAATAATTAGGCCAGATGGTGACAGGTGCTCTAAAGAAAGGGCAGGTAGGGGAGACACTGTGCCTAGAACATAGTGCATTGTTAACAGCTAGTAGTTTTTCTTTATTTCTCTCCGTGTGATTTCTCTAACTCCCTCACTTAATCATGTATGTATTCTGTTCAAAGCTGCTTCTGCAGAGGCATTTAGAAAGAGGGCTACCATCACGGGTATCTAACACTCCTCATGTATTAAAGGGAGAAGCTAAAGTGGACTGAAAGCTCCTTTCTTGAGAAAATTATGTAGGGCCCCAGGACATAAGTGAGAGAGATACTTATAGACTTTTACAAATATTCCCAACCTGGAAATAAGGGCAGGTTACAGGACAGAAAGGAAGCCCCCAAGCGAGAACCTCTTTCATTAGTATGGGTCAAGAATATTAGGAATTAGGGGGTCGGCGCCTATGGCTCAAGTGGCTAAGGCACCAGCCACATACACCTAAGGTGGCGGGTTTGAATCCAGCCCAGGCCTGCCAAGCAACAATGACAGCTGCAACCAAAAAAATAGCTGGGCATTGTGGCCGGCGCCTGTGGTCCCACCTACTTGGGAGGCAGAGGCAGGAGACTTGCTTGAGCCCAGGAGTTGGAGGTTGCTGTGAGCTGTAATGCCATGGCACTCTACCCAGTGGGACAACTTGAGGCTCTGTCTCAAAAAAAAAAAAAAAAAAAAAAAAAAAAAAAAATATATATATATCTTAGGAATTAGGCCGGGCATGGTGGCTCACTCTGGGAGGCTAAGGCAGGTCGATCACTTGAGCTCAGGAGTTCAAGACCAGCCTGAGCAAGAGTGAGACCCATCTCTATTAAAAATAGAAAAATTAGCTGGCCATGGTGGCAGGTGCCTGTAGTCCCAGCAACTCCGGAGGCTGAGGCAGGAGGATCATTTGAGCCCAAGAGTTTGAGGTTGCTGTGAGCTATGATGATGCCACAGCACTCTACCCAGGGTGACAGAGTGAGACTCTGTCTCAAAAAAGAAAAAAAAAATACACACACACATTTATAAACACACAGTTACGTATCCCATACACCAGGAAGCCCATGGGCATCTCCAGCATACTAGATGGAAAGATGGCATGCAGGAGGTTCCTCTTAATATGGGGGCATCACTGCACCCTGGAGCAAAGTCTATAAAGGTGGCTCCAGATCAACGGCTCAGTCATGTACAGAGAGCACCTAGAGACTATTTTCTCACATGAGGATGACCCACTGCACCAGACCACTTCTCACCCATACGCTATTATAAACATCGAGCTAGTTCTATAACTTATATAAACTAGTCCTCTGGCTTTTTTATTTGAGAATATTGTCATAGTTTGCATAGATGTACCCCAAAGGTAATCCAGCTATATCACTGTTAGTAAAACCCAGCCAGTTTACACTCAGTAACGAAACAACATCAATGTGGAACGTGCTGAAATATGTACATATCTCAACATAAAAGGACATGAACAGGTGTTACTGCAGAGGCAGAGCCCCGGGGTGCACCTGAGAACTGTTCACTGAAACTCACACTGTCAGTGTCGGTTCTGTGTGCTTCATACAGTCAAATAAAATATTAACCATGTGAAAGACGAGGTAAAGGATAAAATAGTAAAACAGGTTTTTAAAAAATATGTGCAAAGAGCAAATGCCAGTTCTTTCCACTGTTGTCCTTGCTGTCCAAATGGGTGAGCAGGTGTTTTGATAAAGAGGGGCCCAGGGCCAGGGATGCAGGGTTGGCCTGCTGGTAGATACATGTCACAGAGTACCATGCCCTGCAGCCACGAATAACACTGTTACATAAGAACTTTTCTTCATCTTTTTGGGTTTTTTTGAGACAAAGTCTTGCTCTTTTGCCCTAGGTAGAGTGCAGTGGCATCATTATAACTCACTGAAACCTCAGACTCTCGGGCTCAAGTGATCCTCCTGCCTCAGCCTGCCTAGTAGCTAAGAGTACAGGTGTGCCCCATGGTGTCTGGCTCATTTTTCTATTTTTAGTATAGATGGGATTTCACTCTTATTCAGGCTGGTCTCAGACTCCTGAGCTCAAGCGATCCTCCCTCTTTCATCTTCTAGAGTGCTAGGATTATAGTCGTGAGCCACTGCACCCGGCATGGTGCGCAAGACTTTTAAAAATAAAAAAAATGCTTATACTTGTATTAAAAACACAAATGGAAAATACATCCTGTGATCTGAAATCTGTATGAATGTGTGCATATGTTTCAGTCAGTGAGCAGAGGAGGTGAGAGAGAGAAACAGAAAAATCACACCAAAATATTCACAATGTTTTTTGGGGGGAGTGGCGGGATAATGGGATTAGAGTAATTTTTAAAACTTTATATCTGAGCTCTTCTGTGTTTTTCAAAAATTCTTGCCCCTAACCCCATTACTGTTTGTATAAAAGCCAACAGGAAGGTTCCCATTGCATGTAGGATCAAGACCGACCTCCTTAGTCTGACTGACTCACATACTGGCCCTTGCTTCTGGTAACCATCATTCTACTCTGACTCCACAAGAGTCTGGGAAAATTGAGGCAGAAGAGGTGAGAGGAGGAGATGGGATGATGGAAGCTGGGTAGGAATGATGTGCTACGAGAAAGAATCCACCCTTCATTGCTGGCTTGCAGATGGAGGGAGGAGGCCAGGGGCCAAGGAATATAGGCAGCTGGAAGCTAGAAAAGAAAGGAAATACATTGTCCCCCACAGCCTTCAGAAAGGAGCACAGCCTTTACATTTTAATCCAGTGAGACCTGCCTGTGTCAGACCGAAAGATACGTTTGTGTTGTGTTAAGCCATTTACATTATGGTATTACTAAAAAGTTTGATCAGCAATATTCTTTTCCTGAAATCACATTAAAATCAAGAATGATAAACTAAAGTTATTTAAACTAATAGACAAACTAAAAAATATCCTTTTTGAGGATGCCTTTCCAAATACCCTCCAAATGCCTCTCATTGCTCCTTAGTGCTTATGTATTCAATTAATGTTATATACTTTTCATTTGTTGCTACTTTATTTTATAACTGTGTTAATGTCCTTTCCTGTGCATATTTTTTCCTCTGAAGCAGCAAGGGCCATGTGCTCGTTCTCTAGGTGTTTGCTGCCAGCAGTAACAGACTTCAGTCTATAAATGCCTGATTACTAACATCTTACATTATGGGTTTCTTAAGGCAGACCATCCAGTTGGCTTTCAACAGCACACTTCCCAGAAATATTTTTTAAAGTTTTACTTTAGCCTTATACACAGCATCCTGAAGCCCCTAAGAAAAACTGGCCAGATTAATAAATATTTAGTAAGCACTGACTTACTACATTTTCATTCCCATTGGATAAGATCCATAAAATTTTGTGAAGTTTTATATTTTTTTTAGAATTTTTATGGTTGACTCTTTGAAGAAAGGTATATCTATATCTATATCTATATCTATCTCCTTGCCAATTTCAAGACTGGGAAAATGAAGTAGAAGGGTGCCTGATCTAGATGGGGGGAGGAAAAAAGGGAGTCTGGGCATCCCAGATCTTTCCCAGACTGGGTAGGCTCCTGGGTCGAAGGTGGAGGAGGCGGAGCTGCTGGACCTAAAAGAGACTATTTGAAGTTCTCTTTTGTGTTGAGTATCAAAATCATCACAGACCTTTTAATTGACTAGAATTAGCAAGCTACTCTTGGAAGTTATGGCTAAAATTTCTGGGCTATATCAGAATTAAAGGAAAGTAAGCAAATAAGTTGTCAGTTGGAAATGAGAAAGTTTGGCATGAACATAATCCTGGGAATAAGAGAAAAGCTGACATGTAAATGAGGTTAGGGGGCAGTAGACACAGGGCGCAGCACAGGATGGAGTTTGGCAGGTCAAGTGCTAGAACTCCCAGGGGCAGGGCCGGCCCAAGCCCTGCAAGTTGGCTTCTGTTATCTGACCCCGAGAAGTTGCTTATACTGATTTCTCCAAACATAAAATTGGGGCTGTGGGATTTGCTATTTCTGTGTAGCCCGGGCCAGCGGCAAGCATTAATTAGAGTTTCTGAAGTGCTGTGGATTTGGTTTGGTTTGTGTGTTTTCTTGGGATGAAAGCCAGGATGCCAGCACCAAGTGTTAACAAGAAAGGTCTGATGTGTGTTCCTCTCACTGTACTGCGCAAAGTGGGCGCGGGGATACAAGGCTTGTGGGACCCCTCGGCGTCAAGAAGGCCACCTTTCCAAACAGACTTCAGGGCAACCTAAAGAGGGGGCAGCCGACAAGAAAACTTTGAAAATTAAAAAGGAGAAAAGTTATCTGTGTTTTGGTTCTAGGATGGAGGGCATGTGCTAACCCAGGAAAATTTGACGAGCTGCTAAAGACAAATATTGGCAGCTTGAGAAGACACGGAATTCTAGCTTCCCAGGCCCAGTGCGGGGGGTGTCGGGGCGATGACCTGCACTTAGTCAGAAGGTCTACAGATAGGACAGTCACCGGAACCCTCAGAGCTTTATGGCTTTTTTCCTGACTATGGAGGGATTATGTGCTCATGACTAAAAACTAAAACTGGGGGAATACATAAGGTAAAGAATGCAGCTTCCCCGCCCATCCCTGATCCTGACAGCCAGAGTGTAATTGCTGTTCACTGTTGTTCCCATATATTTATATGCGATTGTTATAACTGTCCCCAGTGATAGGTGATGAAACAGATGTCTTGAAAAACTTATCCTTAGACTCACAGGAAATAAGTCAAAGCTGGTATGGAAACCCAGGTTTTTGACACCCCAAAACTGCACATTTAGAAGACCCTGCCCCACCTTCTCACCCTGCTCCCCCTTACTACCACCTCCAAGGGACCACAGGGAGACCCCGGCCGGGCCTCCGTGACTAGTGCTACAAACATAGGCTGCTGCCAGCTACAGAGCCAGATGGCAGGTGAACCCAGCTCAGGTTAGTGATACCACTAGGCCCTCTTTTCCAGCCTCATTTAAGTGTATTGTACCCTGTTGACACTCTGTTATTTAGGTGAGATGATTGTAACTAAGATCTGGGTGTCCTTTTCCCATAAGACAAGTATAGAACACAAAGTTAAGAAACCCAGCTTTCTTTTTTTTGTAGAGACAGAGTCTCATTTTATCTCCCTCAGTAGAGTGCCATGGCGTCACACAGCTCATAGCAACCTCCAACTCCTGGGCTTAGGTGATTCTCTTGCCTCAGCCTCCCGAGTAGCTGGGACCACAGGCGCCCGCCACAACGCCCGGCTATTTTTCGGTTGCAGTTCGGCCAGGGCCGGGTTTGAACCCGCCACCCTCGGTATATGGGGCTGGCGCCCTACTCACTGAGCCACAGGCGCCGCCCAACCCAGCTTTGATATTTACCAAGCAGGCACCCCTGCTCCTTCATCTGCATTACAGAGAGAGTGGATGCACTGACTGCCAAGGTGCCGTTGGCCACCCCATTCTGGGCAGGGGTGAGCACTGAGGCAGCCCATCTACCTCTGCTCGTGCTGCTCAACATCCAAGTTCAGGCTGAAAGATGGAAAAGTTGCCTCTGAGTTGCTACTTCTCAGATATACCCAGAAAGAAAAGAAGGTGCCTTTAACATAATATATAATGTTATTATTGCTCTTGCTAGATTTATTCCAATCAAGTGAGTTGATGATAAATTATTCCTCTATTAGCATGCATTCTTTCAGTGTGTATTAATCTCCTACACGGCAGGCACCAAGCTATAAATCTTGCCCTCCTTATAGCTCTGGGTGCAGAAAACACACAAGTACAAATACCGCAATAGGAGGCAGCCAGAGCTCAGTGTCCTAAGAAACTACAGAGAAATTCAAGAGACTCAAGTTTGGAAGGATAGGGGCAGGGAGGGCTTCAGGTGTAGGGAAGTGAACTGGGCCCTACATAAGGGGCAGGGAAAGGAAGGAAGAGAGAAGGATGTGGGAGAGCACTGCTGCGGGGCTGGGAAGCGCTTCCAGCTGGATGACTGAGATTGTAGGAGGCAGGCTGAGGGGTTTGAGCTTGCCACCGACAGCCTTCAAGCAGCTAGGGGACAAGCAATGTGACACACCCTCTCCCAAGACGGCTTCTGTTGTAACAAGACTCAAAGCCTAACTGGTCTTTAGTACCTACAACAGTACCTCCCACTCTGTGGGCTGTCAGTATTTACTGAATTGTATGGAAATAACATCAGAATACCGGGACATGGATTTGAATGTTGCTCTCAAGAGGAAGCAGGGAGCAGCTCCAAGCATTCGAACCTGGATGACTCTTGGTCCTCGAGCATATATTTGCAATGGGACCACTGAAGATGTGTGTGAAAGGGCGGGGACGGGGGCTGGGGGAAGACTGTTCTTTCACCCTATAATCATGAGCAGAAATAACATCTCATTAGAATCTTTAAAGAGAAAAGGTCCTTTAAATGAAATAGTAACAAAGCTGTACACAATCACTATGAAGACTTGGCCTTGGCAGTGTGGAAGATGCTCCCATCTGTCAGTGCCCCTTGTCCGTGATCAAGCTTCTCCCAGCAGGACCTGAGTGCCTTAGGAGCATACGTGCATTAAGCACACATGCCTACATTACACAAGCTGCTGTGTGTGAGTTCTAATGGTCAGAGAATGCCGTGCCTGTGCCCAAGGTGAGTTGGGGGTCTTAGAGGGGGCAGGTCATTGCCTCCAACCAGTCAAGATCAAGCCGGGCACCTGCAGGCTGGGTCTGAATGTTTCCTCTGAGGCAAACTAATGCCTCTGCACTGATCATCCTCTGTGCTGGCTGGTTTGGAGCTGAAGCTCCCCTCAGAACCACGCAGAACTGAATTCACTCATGCAAGATCTCAGGCCTAACCTGAGAACATGACCCTGCCCACCACGTTAGGTGTTCCCAGGCTTGGACAGCGCCATCCTGTTCCCCAGAGTCTCTCACAGACTTCTGCCCATCCTGTCCTGCTGGAGAAAGATGCCAAGACCAGTCAGTCTAGGAAAGAAAAAAAATTATTTTTTTTGAGACAGAGCCTCAAGCTGTCTCCCTGGGCAGAGTGCTGTTGCATCACAGCTCACAGCAACCTCCAACTCCTGGGCTCAAGTGAGTCTCCTGCCTCTGCCTCCCAAGTAGCTGAGACCACAGGCACCCACCACAACGCCCGGCTATTTTTTGGTTGCAGCCGTCATTGTTTGGCGGGCCGGGCTGGATTCGAACCTGCCAGCTCAGGTGTATGTGGCTGGCGCCTTAGCTACTTGAGCCACAGGCGCCGAGCCAGGAAAGAAATATTTTAAAGACATAGGGGAATAAATTCTTAGGACTTTTCTTAGAAGGGAAGGAGGGGAAAGGAAAAGGTATGTGTACTATTTGAATAGAGATCAAAACACTTCCAAGATTGCCTCAGAACAAAGCCTCCAAAGATGGATCAAAAGTCAGCTCAAAGCTCAGGAAAGCAGTTACAGCCCACACATCTGACACTACCCAGGGAACTGGGGTGGGGGGAGAAGGAGGGGAGAAAAGTCGAGCCAGGGGTTGGGGCACAGAGAGGACTGGGGACCTGGGAAACAATGAAAGGGAATTTCCCAGGAAGGCAGAAGCAGAGCTGAACTCGGGGAGAACAGCAGGCGGAGGTAGAGCCCTGCACTCAGGAACATCAGCAGAACTGGAACCGAGGCCAGAGGCAGGGGCTTTAGACGTCTACACCCACCTGTCACAGGGGTCGGCGGGTAAGGAGTGGAGATGATCAGGGAAAGGCCCACATCGGCTCTTCTGAATGATCTTTTCAATGCAGAGAATGGAGAAGGTGGCACATACGGGCAGAATAGCTTCAAACATCTGTATATAATACTATCAATTACAAATTAAGAAGTGGCTTGTGACTTTTATTTTTATTTAGGCACAAAATGTAGAATGTAGGTTTAGGGTTTAAGAGGAGAATGTGAACTTCCACCTGGAGGTATTTTTATTCAGGATCAAGAAAGGCTGAGACAATAAAACATGATGTTGACCAGCTGACCTGAGAAATTCTTCTGAGAAATTACTGGGAGGTCAGGTTCTGTGCTACTAGGCACATGGGCAGGAAATGCAGAAGATGGACCCTGCTTTCTCGGACTTTCTCTTCTTCCTCTTCTTTTTTTTGGGGAGGAGGAGTGAGGGTTGGGTTATGTGTGTGTTTTATGTATTTTTTGAAATTGTGGTAACATATAAATAACATAAAATTCACTATTTCAACCACTTTTAATTATATAAATACATTCACATCGTTGTGCTACCATCACCACAATCCACCTCCAGGACAATTTTGTCCTGCAAAATCGAAACTCTGATATTAAAACTGGAGAAAATATATTATTATAAAGGGGAAACTACAAACATATTTCACTTATAAATGAGGATGCAATATCCTAAACAACATATTAACAAGTTGAATTAAAAATTAATGTTTAAGTAATGTACTTTGGTCAAAATTGAATCCAATTTATGTGAGAATTAGTCACTATTTTCTTTTCCTTTCTCTCACCCCCTCCCTCCTTCTCTGTCTGGTCTCCCCTTCCCCCATGCCCCACCGTGTCATTAATTGTCATTAATTGTCCTCATATCAAAGTAGAATACATGGGATTCATACTGCTCCATTCCTGTGATGCTTCACTAAGAATAATGTGTTCCATCTCCATCCAGGTTAGTACAAATGCTGCAAAATCCCCATTTTTTTAATGGCTGAATAATATTCCATGGTATACATATACCACAGCTTGCCAATCCATTCCTGGGTTGAAGGGCATTTAGGCTGTTTCCACATTTTAGCAATTGTAAATTGAGCTGCAATAAACAGCCTAGTACAAGTGTCTTTATAATAAAAGGTTTTTTTCCTTCTGGATAGATGCACAGTAATGGGATTGCAGGATCAAATGGGAAGTCTAATTGGGTTTTTTTGAGGTTTCTCCATACTTCCTTCCAAAAAGGTTGTATTAGTTTGCAGTCCCACCAGCAGTGTAAAAATGTTCCTTTCTCTCCACATCCGCACCAGCATCTGCAGTTTTGAGATTTTGTGATATAGGCCATTCTCACTGGAGTTAGATGATATCTCAAGGTGGTTTTCCTTTGCATTTCTCTAATAATTAGGGATGATGAGCACCTTTTCATGTATTTGCTAGCCGTTTGTCTGTCGTCTTTAGAGAAGATTCTATTCATCTCTCTTCCCCATTGATGTATGGGACTGTTGGTTTTTTTTCTTGTGGATTAATTGAAATTATTAATTGAATAATATATTTTATCCAATTTTAATATCAGGTGTATCCAGATTAAGTAGAATGATTTTGAAGTATTTCTTCTTTTTCTATTGTCTATAAGATTTGGCATGATCTGTTTTTTTAAATTATCTTTTACTTTTAATTATAAATATTAGTTGTCTATTTTTTGAGACTTTGGGAAAAAATAATAAGAAGTTAACTGATGACTCCATACTGAACCTCAGAGTCAAAGCATTCTATAATCGACATAGTCTTATCTGACAATGTGAATGCTACTTTCTTTGCATTATTATTCTTATTACTGCTTACTATTTTGATGCAGTAATCATCTAATTTCTTTTCTGAATGTATTTATCTTCGTTAGTCCTTTATGAGGTTTTTGTTTCTAGTCCTTATCTTAAACATTGTTATTGTTATTAAATTTTAAGCCTTTTTAATTTTGTGAAGGCAAAAAGTGGAAACCTAAGAAACACATGTTTAAAAAAAAAAAACAAAACTCTGTACCTATCAAACAATAACTCCCATTTTTCCTTCCCTTCCTCCCAAACCATGGCAACGGTGTCTCTATGGATCTACCTACCTTAGATACCTCATATAGGTGGAATCTTATGGTATTTGTCCTTTTGTGAGTGGCAAATGTCCTCAAGGTTCATCCGGTTGTAACGTGCCAGAATTTTCTTTCTTTTAAAGGCGTCTTTAAAGGCTGAATCATATCCCATTGTATGAGTGTGTATACATCACATGTTCCTTATCCATTTGTCCATTGATGAACACTTGGGTTGCTTCTACTTTTGGCAATTGTGAGTCATGCTGCTACAAATGTGTGTACAAATACCTATTTGAGCCTCTGCTTTTAATTCTTTTGAGTATACGTGGACCCAGAAGTAGGACTTCTGGATTCTACATTAACTGCATTCTTTAATTTTCTGAGGAAACACAATATTGTCCACAGTGGCTGCAGCATGTTACATTCCTACCGACAGTGTACAAGAGTTCCAATTCTCTGCATCCTCACCAACACCTGTTAAGCCTGCCTGCCCTCCTTCTTTCCTTTCCTTCCATCTTCCCTCCCTCCCTCCCTCTGTCCCTCCCTCCTTCTCTTTCTCCTTTTTTTCATTTTTTTCTTCCTCTCTTCTTTCCTTCCTTCTCTCTCTCCTTTCCACCCTTTCTTTCTGTTTTTGAAGTAGTCTTCCTACTCTGTGTGTGTGTGTGTGTGTGTGTGTGTGAGAGAGAGAGAGATCTGGGCACCCTTGAGACTTCTTTATGCTTTACTGCATGCAGCATATGACTCTCCTGGTCTATGAGAGGCCTGCTGACCTCTCAGGGTATATGTGTGTGTGTGTGTGTGTGTGTACCAATATTTTGTGCCATTCTTTGAGTACTTTTGCTATTAGCCACAATCTACAAAGGGTTTGTGACCATAAAAAAAAATCATAACTCCACCAGTAGGAAAGGCCTCTGGAGGAGCCCTATCCTCTTGAGTAAGGGCAGGGGTGTGGTGTAGCTGCTAAAATCCAAGAAGCCAGCTTCTGAGGGCACGTGGTGCTCAGTAGAAGGCAAGGCTTCCCTAGGAAATGTCTAATGCCTTTTCGTATAATTCATGACCAGAGGAAACTTTGGTCCACAACCCCCCAAAATGATCCACTAAAGGGAGACAGGAGACTGAAAAGTAAGTTTTAGAGAAGGAATCAGAAGGGTGGGCAAGATGTAGGAATAAGGAAATCATACAATTCAGATCCCAATTGATCTAATGTTTCTAGAATCTTCACTTCTTCATCTATTTATGACTGCTACTTTTAATGAGCTCCCCCTTTCTAGCCAGGTAAAAAAGGAGGGAAATGGAGTCAGTTACTGTGCTTCTATACTGAGACCCACAGAATACTGATGCCTTAGGGACCAATTAATTCATTCTCTATTTCACAGATGAGGAAACTGAAGAAGCAGCTTTTGGGAAGCTGGAGGTAGAACACTACCCTCTTCTCCTCTAAGTAAGATCGAACCACCTGGAGAGTGCTGGATTTGGAAACCACAGAAGTGTTTCTGGGGCAACACTGGCCCAGTTATGGGCCAGCAAGCATCCCTGAATTTGTGGCAGCAGTACTAGACCCATCACATAAAAAGTGAGTTACTATGAAAGTTCTGAGACAGACTGTGTTATGTATGGCCCATTATTTCACTTCCAAGAAACACAGATGACAGTGACCCTTCTGATTCACCCATGCAAGTTTTAACTTGCCTGGCTTATTAGTGTTGCTGGGAGGGCTTCATTTCTTTCTATGTGGATTTTACGTTTCTTGATTTTTATGGATCTCAAACCTTTGCAACAACCCATGTATGTAGGAGACTGAGTCCAAGAAAAGCAAATGTCCTTATAGTCTGTGAGTGGCAGGATTAAGACAGTTTTCTCCTCTGATTTCCAGGTCCTTACTTATTTTTATACTGGAGAACCTTCTGCCTGTGCTGTTATTTTGCTACGGACACGTTAGGGAAGACAGCGAAAGGCACAGGAGGCAGCACTACGGCTCTTCCAGCATGCAGCGCTACGGTGGTTACATAGAACATGGTTCTCAAGCTCCCACTTCCAACGCCAAGCCAAAATACAGCTTAGTGAGGGAGGGGGCTTACGGCTTTTCCTTTGTAGGCAGAACCTGAAAGGTGCAGACAGTTTGCAACCACTGTACTGTGGGCAGCACAGTCTACACATCCCCTGGGCCTGTTATGCTGCAGTGCATTGAAGTACTTGGAAGTTCTATAACCCATTCCTTCCTTCCCTTGATTTCCTCCAGCCACCTGTAGAGATTCTGATATGACTGGAATGTGTCCTATCTCCTAGGTGTGCTGGGGCAAAGGAAAGTTTAAGAACCACTGGTGTGGCTTCATGGGAAGTAGTCACAGCCCTGTGTTCCTCATACATAATTGATCAACTCCTTACCTAGTACCTTCTGAAGAGTTTTTCTAGATGAATGGGAATTCAATGCAAGTCACACGTGTAATTTAAAATTTCCTATTACTCATATTTATTTATTTTATTTTATTTTACTTTTTGAGACAGAGTCTCACTCTATCACCCCTGGTAGAGTACGGTGGAGTCACAGTTCACAGCAACCTTAAACTCTGGTACTCAAGCAATCCTCTTACCTCAGCCTCCCAAGCAACTGGGACTACAGGTGTCTGACACAATGCCTGGCTAGTTTTTCTATTTTTTAAGTACAGATGGGGTCTCACCCTTGTCCAGGCTGGTCTCGAATTCCTGAGCTCAAGTAATCTACCCCTTTTGCCTCCCAGAGTGCTAGGATTACAAGTGTGAGCCACTGAGCCCGGCTTATTAACCACATTTATAAATGGAAAAAGAAACAAGTGAAACATTAATAATATATTTAACTCAATATATCCAAAGTATTGTCCTCTCAACAAGTAATAAATATAAAATATGGTGTACAGCAGCACCTCTGTAAGTTGACTACCTAAGGGGCTGTAACAAACGGGTCAATATACAGAGGTGGTCAACATAAGGAATGAGGCTCCTGTACTGATACACAGGGTGCATGTCTGGTCTGTGAACTTTAAGTCACCTTAAGGAGGTGGTCAGTGTAGGGAGACGGTCAACTGTGGAGTGCATGTGTGTGTATAATAACAGTCTACCACATCTGATGTGTATTTTATTCTCCCAGCACATCTCAATGCACAATTAGCCACATTTCAAGTGCCAAATAGCCACATGTGGCTAATGGCTACCATCCTGGACAGCACAAGAGTAAACTGTTCTTAGTCCTCGGGGCTCAAAACCTACCCATGCCGCTCTCACTGACATTAGTTTACTCCAATAGAAATCGAAATTTCTCTACAATAGCCATTCTCAGCTGTCTCAGGGCCCTTTCCCATCCAGATCTCACATGCTCACTTGGTCTTTACTGCATCCCATTTGTCCTCCAATTTCCTCTTGGTCATCAAGCAGTCATTACTGAGTGGCTACCAAGTGCTGGGTATAATCTGACATAGTCCCTGATTTCCAGGAGCTCTCTGCTTAGCAGGCACAAACACAAAGATGTGGTGGATGCTACCCAGAGCCTCATACAAAGGATGCATGGAGGAAGAAGTGACCGTTTCTCCTGGGCTTTCTGGAAACCATTCACAGAAGGGGACGTTGGGCTGGGTTTTAAAGGATGAGAAAAACTGTGAGAAAGTAGGGAAAAGGCATTTCAGGCACATCCAGGAATATGCTTCAGGAAAAGCATATTCCAGAGTCTGAGGACACATGTGGTTGGAAATGGCAAGCGTCTAGCAGGCCAGAACATGACGAGGAGCGCCTGGAGGGAGGCAGGCCAGTCGGTGGGGCCCCAGTGCCTGACGACACATTTAGAATTACTCTGGGGTGATTCTCTGAGCAGGGAAACTGTGTGGTGATCCATAGCACAGCCTGGAGAGGACCAAGAAGTAAGGAGAGCCTGAACTAAGGGGGGAGCAGTGTGTCCAGAAAGGAGGCAATGTAAGAGCACTGTTTTCTAAAGCCCATCTCGAGATGAGCCTGATGATGGAACCTGGGGAAAGGGCTCAACTTTTAAGGCTGCCTAGGCCCAAGCTCAGTAGGCAAGGGGCATCAGAGCCACGCACATGGTATTTATACAGGACCACAGTCTGTTGTGATATGGGAGCACACAATGTCCCCCTGCCCTGAAGGAATTACTAGGACTAATATTATCACACTGAATTAATTACTAGGAATTTTTTTTTTTTTTTTGAGACAGAGCCTCAAGCTGTCCCCCTGGGTAGAGTGCCGTGGCATTACAGCTCACAGCAACCTCCAACTTCCTGGGCTCAAGCGAGTCTCCTGCCTCAGCCTCCCAAGTAGCTGGAACCACAGACGCCCGCCACAACGCCCGGCTATTTTTTGGTTGCAGCCGTCATTGTTGTTTGGCGGGTCCGGGCTGGGGATTCGAACCCGCCACCTTAGGTGTACATGGCTGGCGCCTTAGCCGGTTGAGCCACAGGCGCCGAGCCTAATTACTAGGAATTAATAGTATCACACTGAATTACTTCTGGGAAAGTCACACATGGGAGACCTAGCAGGTGGTGGGCAGCACCTGACCAGTCCTATCAGATGATGTGCTAGCTCACATAACCCTGGAGCCCAACCGTGGCTAATTTGACCAGAAGTTTCTTGGAAGAGGGTTTCAGAGCTCTCAGGTCATATCAGAGCAACAACGTGACATCTACAGAGAGAAGGAGCCTCAGACATCCCCTGGGTTCTCCTTCTGTGGACGGGCACAGTTGAGGCACAGAGAGTGAAGGAGCTTGCTGGCCACACAGCTACTAAGAGGCAGAGCCAAGAATAGGATTCACCTTTCCTTGGTAGCCAACAATAATTTTAAAAGCAGAATGAAAGGGGTAATAGACTAAATGCACTATCAGGAGTGGTGGAATAGTTTGCTTGTTCTGGTAGCATTTATAAATGTAGCATGTATAAATGCTACTAATGGTTCAATACGAAAAGAGAATTCACCTTTCTTGATTCACAAGCAGGTGTTCCTCTCACCGGAGCCACAGTGAGATATGTGTGATGAAGAACTGTACCCTCACAGCAGCTCAGGTGGAAAGAGAGAAAGCTTGGCTAGAGACACACGAGATCTTTTATCTCACAGCACACTTGAACCTATAGTTAAACTTCCATGGCACACTTATATTATGTTAATCAATAAAAAAAGAGTAAGAAAAAGAATATACTTACTGTGCTTTGAACTTCTTTTGAAAATAATTTAGGTAATAATCTTTCCTGGCACACTGGCTGAAAATCACTGCACTAGGTAATAAAAGCATCTTTGTGAGCTGAGGAGATATGATGTGGTAGCAGTAAACTGGGTACTCACATGGTGAAGAGTCTACAAAGTTGGGGTCGATATTATGCAGCAGCTCCACTCTGGGGGAGGGGCTTCCTTCACTGAAAAAGAATTTTTAAGGAAATGTTAATTTCCTCTTTTCAGATGGGTGCAGGTTATTTTAATACTTCCTTTCCTTGTAATTTTAGGAAGTAACAAAGTGGCCAGTTAACAACTTTGTGATGAATTCAGAGGTCTCTAAAATCTATGGTTGGTACATCTTCCACTGGTAGTCATCATTTGTCAATATTTTAATGATGAAACATTTCACATAAACACATCAATGTCAACATGTGATGATTTAATAAAAGAGTCCTGGGACCTTTTGCAATAAACATGGTGGCTGTATTTAAATACGATCATTCTTTACACCAGAGAAATGAGAACTCGAGTCATCCTGTGTAGACGTCATACTGAACACTTGCAAAGAAATGAAGAAAGAGCATCTGCCAAAATAGTGGCACCAATACAAGGGTCACTATGAAAGTTTTGAGAAAGACTATGTTATGGGCCACTATTTCACTTCCCAGAAATAGTCAACAGCATCCTTTTTGATTCCCCCATGCAAGTGTCAACTTGCTCAGCTTATGGGTGTTGTTAGGAAGGCTTCATCTATTTCCATTCATGTGGATTTTATGTTTCTTGATTTTTGTATATTTCAAAATTTTCATAATGACCTGTGTATTACAGATGCAACTTATGTCTTAAAGATTAGCCTACGTAATAAAAATTAATGTCTTCCATATCCAAATTTGCAACATGAATCTTAGATTTAATACAGATACAAGTGAAATAAATAGATCTCTTTAATATTTTTTTTCAAAGAGTGTACATGTACGTACAATCACAGCCTACATCAGTGCTGAAAAGTAACTTGGAGATGACTTGGACTCAACCCTCTCCTGTTACAAAGAAGGAATGTAGTAGAATATTGGGTTTGTGACACTCAAAGGAGTGTTTATAAAATACTGGAAGCATAAATACCACCAGATGTATATGAGTATCTCATAAAGTACCCAGGTCATTTTGCTAATATAGACTCAGCTTTATGGAAATTGTTAAATACTATTTAAATCATTGAGAGAGTACTGGGAACTACTTCATAATCTAAGGGTTAAGCCAAGCACTAAAAGTTTCAAAGTACTGTTGACCCCATAGGATTTGTACACAATCTGAATAACCAGTAAGGCAAGAGGACATGCTTTTAGGTGGCCAATGTCTACACCCCAAACTCAGAGCTAGTTGTCTATAAGATGTTGTTGTTTTTCTCTATTTGACCAATGTCTACACCCCAAATCAGAGCTAGTTGTCTATAAGATGTTGTTGTCTTTCTCTATTTCATAAAATGCACTGACTAGAGAGAGTGGCAGGGCAGTCCTGAGGACAGCAGGGCGGCATTGTAGGGTGGAGTCTAAGATGCAGGTGGGGAGAAGGCAAATGTCCCGGGACTCTTCTCTTCTCATTTTCTTACTTAAGCACTTTAACTACCTGTATGCTCTGCGAAGTGTCAACCAGTCTAAAATACCAGGAACTAAGGTTTGAGCCCAGAAGTTCTGAATGTAAGTAGGGATGATATGCAAAGAAAATGGTAAACAAGAGAAAACCTACACAGAATGATGATGATGATGTCTGACTTGTGGGCTTAGAACCAAGCAAATAGAATTAAAAGCCTGGATAATAATAGCAAGTAAATGAGGAAGGGAAATCAGAATAAAAGCATTTAAAGTCTTTGTAGTGTCTGTAAAGAGGGTAAAGCAAGCGACTAAATTTATACTCAATTAAGTAAAGTTTGTGCATTGAATTTGTAGGGGAAATGTTAATATAAAAATAGATTTTTCTTCTGGACTATGGGCAAAAACCCTAAAATTTCAGTGCCAATATATTAATATGTAACCACTCATCCTTAAAAGCAGAGATCACTGGAAAATTCCAAAATATTAGGCATAGTTAAATGACAGACATTTTACTAATAACTTTAGAGAGAGTTCATATATATGTTATTCATTCATTTTATTTTTCTATTATTCAGAAGAGTCATAGATATTTCAAAATAAGGACATTTAATAAGACGAGATGACTTTTTTGTACACCAAAGGTTGTGGACAATCCTAGTTCACTAATTGCTTGTTGGGAAAAATCTTCATAGGCAAAACCATCCTGATGCAAACAAAACAGGAGCTAACATTCCCCACTATCTTAAGTATGTTGTGATTCTACTTTTATAATGCTCTAATCAGAATATTTTGATAAGGATGTGGTTGGAGTTAAGAGGCGAGAAAACACAATGTGTGACTAGTAATTAAAACAATGACCAAACACCCTTAGGAAGTCCCTACGGGGGAAGGAAGGAAAGACTGTGGTTTTCCATTAGTGGCTAATACATTAAATTATTAGCATAGGGCAGTGCCTGTGGCTCAGAGGAGTAAGGCACTGGCCCCATATGCCAGAGGTGGTGGGTTCAAACCCAGCCCTGGCCAAAACCTGTAAAAAAATAAAAATAAAAATAAAAAAAGTTATTAGCACAGATTATCTGAAGAATTACACACACAAACACACACACATATCAATTTAAGAAGACACAGAAACCACCACTGATTGGCTCGGCACCTATAGCTCAACCGGCTAAGGCGCCAGCCACATACACCTAAGGTGGCGGGTTCGAATCCCCAGCCCGGACCCGCCAAACAACAATGACGGCTGCAACCAAAAAAAAAAAAAAAATAGCCGGGCGTTGTGGCGGGCGCCTGTGGTCCCAGCTACTTGGGAGGCGGAGGCAGGAGACTCGCTTGAGCCC
>CAUYQS010035967.1:0-10661 GCA_963574585.1 Otolemur crassicaudatus | reverse complement strand
CAGGCGCCCGCCACAACGCCCGGCTATTTTTTGGTTGCAGCCGTCATTGTTGTTTGGCGGGTCCGGGCTGGGGATTCGAACCCGTCACCTTAGGTGTACGTGGCTGGCGCCTTAGCCAGTTGAGCTATAGGCGCTGAGCCAATGGATTTTTTTCTAATGCTTTTTCTTTTTTTTTTTTTGAGACAGAGCCTCAAGCTATCCACCTGGGTAAAGTGCCATGGCATCACAGTTCACAGCAACCTCCAACTCCTGGGCTCAAGCGAGTCTCCTGCCTCAGCCTCCCAAGTAGCTGAGATTACAGGCGCCCCGCCACAACACCCGGCCATTTTTTGGTTGCAGCCATCATTGTTGTTTGGCGGGCCCTGGCTGGGGATTCGAACCCGCCACCTTAGGTGTATGTGGCTGGCGCCTTAGCCGCTTGAGCCACAGGCGCCGAGCCCTAATGCTTTTTCTTTATGTATTGAAATGATCATATGATTTTTCCTTTTTAGTATGTTAACGTGGTAAATCATATTGATTCATTTTCAAGTGTTAAACCAACCTTCCATTCTTAGGATAAATTCTACTTAATTGTGATGTTTTGTCATTTTTTTACATATTGCTGCACTTGATTTGCTAAAATTTTATTTCATTTTATGTATTTATTTATTTTTTTGAGACAGAGTCTCACTATGTCACCCTTATTAGAGTGTGGTGGCATCATAGCTCACAGCAACCTCAAAGTCTTGGGCTTAAGCAAGTCTCTTGCCTCAGCTTCCCAGGTAGCTGAGATAATAGGTGCCCACCACAATGCCCAACTATTTTTTGTTGTTATTGTTGTTGTAGTTGTCGTTGTTTGGTAGGCCTGGGCTGGGTTTAAACCTGTCAGCCCCAGTGTAGGGGGCTGGTGTCTTAGCCAATGAGCTATAGGTGCTGAGCCTTATTTGTTAAGATTTTTTTTTTTTTACTTTTTATTTTTATTTTATTTATTTATTTATTTATTTTTTAAATGGAGACAGAGTCCTACTCTGTGTCCTTCAGTAGAGTACATAGCTCACAGCAACCTCTGCCAACCCCTGGGTCCCTGGGTTTAAGTGATTCTCTAGCCTCAGCCTCCCAAGTAGCTGGGATTACAGGCGCCTGCCAGAATGCCCGGCAATTGGTAGAGATGGGGTCTCACTCTGGCTCTCACTCTGGCTCATGCTGGTCGCGTACCTCTGAGCACAGGTGATCCACCCGCCTCAGCCTCCCACAGTGCTGGGACAACAGGCGTGAGCCACTACGCCCGGCCTATTTGCTAAAACTTTAAAGATTTTTTTTTTTTGTCTATGATTATGATAGTTATTGGTATGCAATTTTTTGGTTATGTCTTTGCGGGGTTTTGGCATTAGGATAATGATAACATAAAATAGGCTAGGAAATGAAGTAGGACTTACATATGTTGACCACCCAAAGAACTGTAACTAACTGGTCAATGTACGGAGGTCGTCAACATTAAGAACTAGGCCTTATATTGATATGTACATGTGGTGCATGTCTGGTCTGTGAAAATTAGGTCAGCTTAAGGAGGTGGTCAGTGTAAGGAGGTGGTCAACTGTGGAGATCCTACTGTATTTTTCTTTTCAGCATTCTGAAACAGTTTAATATAGACGTTCATTCTGATGTTTATTACTTTATTCTGCTTATTTTAGGTTGTATTAGCATTTCTAAATTGTTAAGGTGGAAGCTGAAGTCTTTTATTTTAGACCTTATGTATTTATGTATGTATTTATTTATTTATTTATAAGATAAAGTCTCACTCTGTTGCCCAGGCTAGAGTGCTATGGTGTCAGCCTAGCTCACAGCAACCTCAAAGTTTGGGGTTCAAGTGATCTTCCTGCCTTGACCTCTCAAAGTAGCTAGTACTACAGGTGCCTACCTCAATACCCAGCTGATCTTTTCTATTTTTAGTAAAGATACGGTCTTAGTCTTTTTTTTTTTTTTTTTTTTTTGAGACAGAACCTCAAGCTGTCCCCCTAGGTAGAGTACCATGGCATCACAGCTCACAGCAACCTCCAACTCCTGGGCTCAAGAGAGTCTCCTGCCTCAGCCTCCCAAGTAGCTGGGACCACAGGCTCCCACCACAACTCCCGGGTCTTTTTTGGTTGCAGCCTTCATTGTTGTTTGGTGGGCCTGGGCTGGATTCGAACCCACCACCTTAGGTTTATATTGCTGGTGCCTTAGCCACTTGAGCCACAGGCGCCGAGCCCAGGGTCTTACTCTTGATCAGGCTGCTCTCAAACTCCTGAGCTCAAGGGATCCTCCCACCTCAGCCTCCTAGAATAACAGACATGAGCTACTATGCCCAGCATAGATAGACCTTCTTTTTAATAGGAATGTGTGGTGTTATAAATTTCCTTCTTAAGTTGTTTTGGCAGCATTCCACAAATGATGTATTCGTTTTCATTCAGTTCAAAGCACTTTCTAATCTCCCTTTTGATTTCTTTGACCTGTAAGTTACTTAGATGTGTTTTATTTAGTTTCCTAGTATTTGGTTTTGTAGGTATTTTTCTTTTATTGTTTCCTATTGTTTTGGGTCTTATTTTATCTCCCATATTTCTGCTGAGCTTTTTAAATGTGGAACACATGCATAATAACTGTTTAATGCCATTGTCTCCTAATTCTAACATTCTCTGTTGGTTTTAGCTGGTTGACCTCTTTGTGGGTCGTATTTTCTCACTTCTTTGCATGTCTGGTAAATTTGCTTGGATTCCAAACACTGAATTTTAACTTGTTAGTTACTGGATATTTCTTTTTCTTTGTTCTGTGTTACAGTTAAGTTATTAATACAGTTTGATTGTTTTCTTAAGATTTGTCAAGTGGGACCAGAGCAGTTTACCATCTAGGATAGTTATTCTCTAAGACTCTTTGAAATACTCTACCTAGTGCCCTTTTAATTGTGGAGTTTTCATTCTGTTTGGTGGTTGTTCTCTTCTATTTGAGTGCCAGTTAGCATTCATGCTAATCCTCTCAATAATTTCTAGATGTACTTGCTGGTCATTACTCCACTGAGTACTTAAGAGGTACCCACAGAGTTTAAGGTGCTCCCAAGGTGCAGCTCCTTCTTCTCCAGTACTCTGTCCTGTATACACTCTCTGCCACAGTCTACTTAGACTCTGAGCTCTATATCCTCAACTAAGATAGGTTCCTGGTCTCTACCTAGGTCCTTCCTTCCTTCCTGAGCTATTCCCTAGGAATGTTTTCAAGGCAGTAAGCCACAGTACTCACACAGCTTACTTCACTTGTTTCCTGTCTCTCAGAGATTGCTCTCCTTTATTGCCTGAGGTACAGGGTCTTTAAAACTATTGTTTCCCAGCCTGAGCCAGAGCAAGACCCTGGCTATTGTTAGAGATGGGATTGTGGTGGGCACCTGTAGTCCCAGCTACTCAGTGGCTGAGGCAAGAGAATCACTTGAGCCCAAGAGTTTGAGGTTTCTGTGTGCTGTGACTCAACAGCACTCTACTGAGGGCGACAAAGTGAGACTCTGTCTCCAAAACAAAACAAAACAAAGAAAATCTATTGTTTGATGTATTTTTTTTTTTTTTTGGCAGTTTTTGGCCAGGGCTGGGTTTGAACCTGCCACCTCCTCCATATGGGGCCGGCACCCTCCTCTTTTGAGCCACAGGTGCTGCTCTATTTTCTATATATTTTTTTTTTTTTTTTTTTTTTTTTTTTTTTTTTTTTAGTCCGAGCCACAAGCTGTCCCCCAGGGCAGAGTGCTGTGGCATTACAGCTCACAGCAACCTCCAACTCCTGGGCTCAAGCGAGTCTCCTGCCTCCGCCTCCCAAGTAGCTGGGACCACAGGCACCCACCACAGTGCCCGGCTATTTTTTGGTTGCAGCCGTCATTGTTGTTTGGCGGGTCCGGGCTGGGGATTCGAACCCGCCACCTTAGGTGTACGTGGCTGGCGCCTTAGCCGGTTGAGCTATAGGCGCCGAGCCTATTTTCTATATTTTTTAATGTGCTTGAAATGTTTCAGGATAAACAGATACACCAAATATAGATGTATTTCTCAAAGGTAAGGTACTGATTGAATTTTTCTAGACTTGAATTAAATTTTACCTTCTTTTCGTCAACCATTTGAAAAAGACCATATTTTTATCTATAAGACAAAAAGGTTTACTATGTTTTATGATTATGTGAATAGAACGATGCAGTGCTTATTGTGGTTCTGAGGGCTGAACTCAGCATCACTATCTTGTTTCGTATTAGCTTCCAAGTAGCATTAGGTGGTCATTTTTTAAATTTAAAACCAGTTCACCTATCAGCTTTGATTTGATCTTGTGACCTCAGAGAAGAAACATTCCAGGAAGAGAATAAAGAAACATTTTATCTCCTGAGGCTTTACAAAACAAAATCAGGATCCAAATATTTAAAAAATTTTAATATGTAAAACCCTTCTACAATGGACTCTTTTTAAAAAAGAAAGTACTGTTCTTTAGCCTGGTTAATGAATAATTTGAGTACTATTTTATTATAAATAATTGATTTCCAAGATTTCCTGGGGTAGGAAGACTATGTTCTAGCTGAATAAATGAAAGGAAATGATAAGGTCATAAATTCTATTGGTGGAAGTAATAATGGAAAAAAAGCTACAAGTTTGGGGTTGATTGTGAGCATAGAGTGATTTTGCAGTTAAGATGAGGGAGTTTGCTAATGCTAGTTTCTTAGAGAGCAAGTAAGGTCATGTGACAGCAGTGAGAATAGGAACATTTCCCTCTAGGTGGGATAAAAAAAGCCTCTAATAGTTGTGGGGGGCCATCATTAGACCTTGTGATTTTTCACCTTTGGGAGTACATGGATAAGAAACAGCCTTGGAGAATTCTAGCTTGTAACTTTTCACTCATGCTTTCACTTTTTTCTGTATGTTCAATATGCAATTGTTGATTAATTAAAAATGAGTCAGGGGGGCTCGGTGCCCATAGCTCAGTGGTTAGGGCGCCTGCCACATATACTAGGGCGGGCAGGTTTTAACCCATTCTGGGCCAGCTACACAACAATGACAACTATAACAACAAAAATAGCCAGGCATTGTGGCAAGCACTTACAGTCCCAGCGACTTGAGAGGCTGAGGCAAGAGAATCACTTAAGCCCAAGAGTTTGAGGTTGGTGTGAGCTATGATGCCATGGCACACTACTGAGGGCAACAAAGTGAGATTCTCTCTCAAAGAATGAAAAGAAAAATGAGTGGGAGTTGGTACATGGTGGCTTAGGCCTATAATCTTAGCACTTTTGGAGACTGAAGTGGGAAGATTGCTTTAGGGCAGGAGTTTGAGACCTGCCTGGGCAACATAGCAAGACCTTGTCTTTAATAAAAAGAGGACTTGGCTCGGCGCCTATAGCTCAACTGGCTAAGGCGCCAGCCACGTACACCTAAGGTGGCGGGTTCGAATCCCCAGCCTGGACCCGCCAAACAACGATGGCTGCAACCAAAAAATAGCCAGGTGTTGTGGCGGGCGCCTGTGGTCCCAGCTACTTGGGAGGCAGAGGCAGGAGACTCGCTTGAGCCCAGGAGTTGGAGGTTGCTGTAAGCTGTAATGCCACGGCACTCTACCCAGGGGGACAGCTTGAGGCACTGTCTCAAAAAATAAATAAATAAATAAATAAAATAAAAAGAGGACTTGGAATAGAACTTTTTCTTTCTTTCTTTCTTTTTTTTTTTTTTTTTTGCCCGGGCTGCGTTTAAACCCACCACCTCTAGCATATGGGGCCAGCACCCTACTCCTTGAGCCACAGGTGCCACCCCTTTTACATTTTTTTTTTAATTTTTTATTTTTTTTGAAACAGAGTCTCACTGTGTCACCCTCAGTAGAGTGCTATAACATCACAGCTCACAGCAACCTTAAACTCTTGGGCTTAAGCAGTTCTCTTGCCTCAGCCTCTTAAGTGGCTGGGAATAAGGCACCCACCGAATGCCCGGTGAGGAATAGAACTTTTTAAAAAAGAATTTTATTTTCAGCCGACTTGGTAGCTTACACCTATAATCCTAGCACTCTGGGAGGCTAAGGCAGAAGGATTGTTTGAACTCAGGAGTTTGAGACCAGCCTGTGCAAGAGTGAGACCCAATTTCTACTAAAAAATAGAAAAATTAGCTGGGTGTTGTGGCATGTATCTGTAGTCCTAGCTACTCAGAAGGTAGGAGGCTGAGGCAGGAGAGTCACTTGAACCCAGGAGTTTGAGGTTGAGGTTGTTGTGAGCTAGGCTAATGCCCTTGAACTCTAGCCTGGGCAGCATTGGAGTAAGAATCTGTGTTAAAAAAAGGACTTCATTTTCAAGTTAGGGAAGTTTATCAAGATAAAGAAAATTGGCAGTGCCCTTAGCTCTGTGGGCAGAGTGCCGGCCACATACACTGAGGCTGGCGGGTTTGAACACAGCCTGGGCCTGCTAACCAACGACAACTGCAACAAAAACATAGCCAGGCATTGTGGCGGGTGCCTGTAGTCCCAGCTGCATGGGAGGCTGAGGCAAGAGAATCGCTTAAGCCCAAGAGTTTGAGGTTGCTGTGAGCTGTGATGTCACAGCCTCTACCGAGGATGACTAGTGAGACTTTGTCTCAAAAAAAAAAGGTATAGAAAAGCCAAATCACTAGTTTCTGGAGATTTATTTTTTGCAAACTGGAATAGTCCAGTTTTTATTGTGCCAATTTATGAAAGCCTTAGGAAGGCAAGTAAATTTCAGATTTCTGCGACAGAATTTTTTTTTCTTTTTGATACAGGCTGTCATTCTGTCACCCAGTCTGGAGTGCAGTAGCCTCAAGTTATACTCCCACCCCTCCTCAAATGTTAGGATTACAGGTGTGAGCTTCCATGTCCAGCCTTACAATATTTTTATAAAGATAAAATCTGGTTTAAATGCCTTGGAGTATAAAAAAATTAGAAGATATGATACAGAAGAGTCCCAGGCTACTCTGGGGTTAATGAGGTTGGTACAGCCAGGTGTAGTTGTTAGCATGTACATAGTGTATGTATGTATCAGCTGGGCTACAGTCTTTTTTTCCTCTTCCATCTGTGGCCTCCATGATGTGCTATGTAAACCTCTTAATGTACAGATGTATTCACAGCTAGTACCAGCAATAGTTATGGGTGTATTTTTTTCTTCCTCTCCCATCTGAGGCCTCCCAGAATCATTCCTACAAGAGTTCACCCAGTTTATTGAACTGATTTAAACTTTAAATTTTTGTTAGAAGAACTGGACATGGGTCAGAACATAGAGATTCCTGATGGAGAATCCACTAAGCAAGAAAAGGAGCAACTCTCTGTGTCTTGAGATATCTAGCCAGCTTCTCCTATCCAGATCAGAAGGATTATTTTATCAGCGTCTTCTCATGGATTGAGGACTTTGAGTTTTGGCAAGTTTTAATGAAAAGGAGAAAAGATCGCAAAAGAAAGAACTTAGGTGCTTGTACTTAGTGCCAACTAAGTTCCCTCCAGAGGGAACTGTTCTTCCTGATCTTGTAGAATATATATGATTAAAGTTCTTTATGTCCTCCTTAGATTCCAAGCAGTAATCCTCTATTCTCTCTTAAACCAGGACCACCTCCTCACTTCCTACCCCCACCAAAATTTTAGGTTTACGAAACCAACTAGTTTTAGATCACAGTATCCTTCTTAAGGGTGAGAATGAAAGAATTGAAGCTACACAATATAAAATGTAATGATAATATGAGGTGATATAGTAACAGACATAATTAGAACTCTGTTTTAGAGTAGTATTTCTCAAACCTTGGTCTCGAGACCCCTTTATACTCATAAAAATCGAGAATCCTGAAGGGTTTTTTTCTATGTGGGTCGTATCTGTCAGCATTTACTGTATTAGAAATTAAGCCTGAGAACTTAAAAATATTTATGGATTGATTGATTTAAAATAATTATGAACATACTATGTTATTTAAAACTGAGAAATTTTAAAACATTTATATATTAATTTATTAAAAATAATAAGCCTATTACATTTTAACATTAATAACATTTTCATGGAAAGTATCTAATTTTCAAGACAAAACAAACTGGGTGTGGTGGTTCATACCTGTGATCCTAGCACTCTGGGAGGCTGAGGCATGCTTGAGGTCTGGAGTTTGAGACAAGCCCAAACAAGCATCTGAGGGGGATTGCTTGAGGTCAGGAGTTTGAGACAAGCCCAAACAAGGGGGAGACCCCCATCTCTACAGAAGATAGAAAAATTAGCTAGACATCGTGTCATGCCTCTGAAGCCCAGGAGTTTGAGGTTGCAGCTAGCTATGGTGACACCACTGCAGTCTAGTCTGGGCAATAGAATGAGACCCTGCCTCCAAAAAGAAATAAATAGCAAGCCAAAAATAATCCATCAAGAAGACATTTAATGGGAACAAAGGTATTGTTGTATATTTTTGTAAATGTCTTTGATACCTGACTTCATAAAAAAAAAATCTGGATTCTCATTTCTGCTTTTGCATTCAATCTGGTGCATTATAGCATAGCATATATCCTCTGGAAAACTCTATGCTTATGAGATAATGAGAGTAAAAAGGGCAAATATCATTTTATTTATTTATTTACTTTTATAAAGATGAGGTCCCCTTATGTTGCTCAGGCTGTCTTGAACTCCTGGCTCAAGGGATCCTCCTACCTCAGTCTCTCAAAGTGCTGGGATTATAGGTGAGAGCCACTATGCCCTCAAGCACTCCCTGAAAGGATACCTCAAAGAATTTCTGGACCACAAACTTCATTGTTCCCAAACTGTACTATGTGTGGGAAAAGAGTTATCTCCCTTAGGTATAGCAAATTTTTCCATGTGTTTAATCAGTACTGGCTGTTAAACTTAATTAAGCAATATAACACCCAGACTCCAGAATTAAAGTGGGCGTTGCAGCTGAAACCTCCAACCATCAAACTGGGAGTTAGTCCCAGTTCATGTGCTTTTTTTAAAGTAGTGGCTGTTCCCAAAGTGTTTTTGTAGGCCTTTGCTAACTAGTTGGAGAGGAAAATAGAGCCAGATCCTTGGGAAAGAATTAAAGAATTTTAGAGATAACAGTGATCTTTAAAGACAATCAAAGGGTCAGGCAGGGTGGCTCGAGCCTGTAATCCTAGCATTCTGAGAGACCAAGGCCAGTGGATTGCTTGAGCTCACAAGTTCGAGAGCATCCTGAGGAAAAACTGCCTGGGTGTTGTGGCAGGCACCTGTATTCCCAGCTACTTGGGAGGCGGAGGCAAGAGGATCACTAGAGCACAAGAGTTTGAGGTTGCTGTGGGCTATGATGCCACAGCACTCTACTGGGTGCAACAAAGTGAGACTCTGTCTCAAAAAAATAAATAAATAAGTAAATAAAATAAAAAAAACAAGTCATAGAAATTTAGACATTTAGGTTTGAAAAGTACCTGAAGGCCATCTAATCCAACCCTTAAGTTTTCTAATAATTGTAACTGATAATACACAGGTTGGGTGCTCTATGTAGCACCCCCCATCACCATCATTTTGATCTTACTTCTTTCTTTTAAAACATTTTAATGATAGAAAATGTCAAACCGTGTACACCATTTTCCCCTTCAACAATTAGGAATTCATGGCCTCTTATCTACTTTACCCAACTCCTTGGATTATTTGATGCAAATTCAAGAATTTTATAATTTCATCTGTAAAATATCACTATATTTCTCTGAAAGATAAAGACTTTAAATAAATAATCTCAATTCCATTATCACACTAAAAAAATAGCAGTTCTTTAATAGCATCAAAGACGTTTCCCTAATGGTGTTATTTTAAAATGTATATATAATTTTGGTCAGGCACAGTAGCTTACACCTGTAATCCTAGCTCTCTGGGATGCTGAGGCAGGTAGACTGAGCTCAGGAGTTCAAGACCAGCCTAGCAAGAGCAAGACCCCATTTCTACTAAAAATGGAAAAATTAGCCGGGCTTTGTGGTGGGTGCCTATTGTCCCAGCTACTGGGGGGCTGAAGTAAGATCACTTGAACCCAGGAGTTTGAGGTTGCTATGAGCTATGATGCCATGTCACTCAACCCCAGGGTGACAGAGTGACACTCCGTTTAAAAAAAAAAAAAATTATATATACACACACACACACACACACATATACATATATGCTTAAATCAGGATGGGAATATATTTCATGTAATGTAGTTGGTTGATTTGTATGTTAGTACTCTTCTCCCCTCTTTCTCTCCTCACTTTTCTCTTGCAATTTTTTGTTGAAATCAAATCATTTATCTTGCAGGGTTTCCCTGAGTCTGAATTTTGCTTATTACATCTCTATAACATGTTCCTTTGTCTTCTACATTTCCCGTAAATTGGTACTGACATAGAAGTTTGCTCAGACTTCTTCGTGAGTGATGTTCGGTTCTTTTATCAGGAGATCCTTAATGTTTGCTTGTCTTTGTGTGTGTGTGTGTGTGTGTGTGTGTGTGTGTGTGATGTCTATAGCTGTTGATGATTTTTGCTTAGATGTATTAAATCATTAAAGGTTGTGAAATTCTAATTCTGTCATTTTTCTTTTTTTTTTTTTTTTTTTTTTTTTTGACAGAGCCTCAAGCTGTCCCCCTGGGTAGAGTGCCGTGGCATTACAGCTCACAGCAACCTCCAACTCCTGGGCTCAAGCGAGTCTCCTGCCTCCACCTCCCAAGTAGCTGGGACCACAGGCGCCCGCCACA
>CAUYQS010035964.1:0-22688 GCA_963574585.1 Otolemur crassicaudatus | reverse complement strand
TTTTTTTTTGAGACAGAGCCTCAAGCTGTCCCCCTGGGTAGAGTGCCATGGCATCACAGCTCACAGCAACCTCCAACTCCTGGGCTCAAGCGAGTCTCCTGCCTCCACCTCCCAAGTAGTTGGGACCACAGGCGCCTGCCACAACGCCCGGCTATTTTGTGGTTGCAGCCGTCATTGTTGTTTTGGCGGGTCCGGGCTGGGGATTCGAACCCGCCACCTTAGGTGTACATGGCTGGCGCCTTAGCCGGTTGAGCTATAGGCGCTGAGCCCCTATATTTTGAAAGTTAATAAAAATAACTTTGAGTCTGGCAAATTGGATTTTATGTTCATTGTGGTGATACTGAAGGTGTAGAAATCAGTGTCATTCAGACTAAGTAGAATTAAGTTTAATGGCTCACTAAACCTAAGTTGAACTATCTCCACTACTCCTTAGGCGTGTGGTAAGGTCATCTTTGAATTTAAACTTCTTGCTTACTTAAGTGGAAAGCACTACTAACGTATAAATAACATTGTTTATCTGTCTTTGTGGATTAATGTAATAGAAATGGGAGGGCTGTATGTGAGAATAGTAAATTTGATGGCTATTCTTGAGGGCCTTTAAGTACCAAACTTTAGAGTTGTTGTGGTTTACTTTCATAATTAATATTCTCAACATTCCTTAAATGAAAGGTATTATTTAAATTCTAAATGTCTTTTTAATTATTTTAGAGAGCAGCTCTTTTCTTCCCCTGTGTTTTACTGAAGGTAAAAGTTGTTTGCAGTTTGTTTTATGTTAAAATGCAGTGCTCAAGAAAAGAAAAATTAAAAAAATAAATAAATAAAATAAAATGCAGTGTTCAGTAATTCTTTGAGGGGGGGCAGGAATAAGCAGAAGACCATTGTCTCTGCTTTAACTTTTTAGCTTTAACTTTCTTTGTCCTGCATATCATATTTCCTAAAAGTGGGTTGTACAAAGGGTGGGGATTAAGAAAAGGTTTATAAAGGAGGTGCAGGATAAAGTCATAAAATGAATCCCTCATAAAATGTAAATGTGTGATTTTTTTTTTTTTTTTTTTTTTTTTGAGACAGTCTCATCTCACTTTGACACCATTGGTAGATTTAAGAACTGGTTTTACTTTCTCCTTTTTGTATAAAAGGGAATCCTCTTGATGGCATAAAAGACAAAACACTTGAGCAAACTATACTGTACACGTGGCCCCTGTTTGTGTTTATGTTGGTTGTTTTAGATTATATACCCTCAGAGGATAGGGACAGCCAATTGTAACAGCCCTAGTCTGAAGTACAATGTATACCAATGCCCTTTCTTTTTATCCTTAAGCCAATCTCTCCCTTTGCAGCCAATGCTTTTTTTTTTATTCTTATATACTTTGTAATAGATATGTAAAGGAAGTGGTTTTACATCTTACTGTTCTAACTTCCAAAGCTTTTTTCCTCAACTGAGTTTTAAAAAAAAAATTTATTTGGTCTAAACTGAGTTTTGTCTTTTTCTCCCCTACGCAGGCACAGATTGCCTTTCTTCAAGGGGAAAGAAAAGGTCAAGAAAATTTGAAGAAGGATCTTGTGAGGAGGATCAAAATGTTGGAATATGCTCTTAAACAGGAAAGGTAATTCAGTAAAATGAAAGCTAGCATTCTCTTAAATGTTGGATTAATTTTCTCATCATTCCTAAAGTCAGATTTTAATACTATATTGTATACTCTTGAGTTCAGGAGTATCTATGATAAACATTTTTATTAATGGTTGCAATACGTTAATTTTGTAATGAATAGTTTAACAATAATGATCAAAAACTGGAAAATTTTAGCAATATTTCTTTCAAATTCTGTCCTTTTGTAAGAAACATGTTTGCTTTCTAAGCGGTTAACATCCATTTTCTTTTCAGAGTTGAGACAATTTGTGAATTGTGAAAATTTCTGTATTGCTTATTCCTTTTTCTTGTCATTTAATGTTATTCAATTTGATGTGTTTTATTAAGGCAAAAATTGTTCTGGCAGACTACATTGAGTATCTTTATAGACTTCTTTTTGTATTTTGTCTCTTTGCTTTCACCTGTTTCTGTCTCTCCGGAAGCAAATCTTACCCTTCTACTTTGCTACTGTTTAAGATACTCAAGTAACTAAATTTCGGTTATAAGTAAAGGAAAATAGGTCATGAATGAGAGTTTTAGAAGTTCTCATATAAAATTAAGTTTATTTGCTTTAGTAGATAGTCTTTGGATTATTTTTGTTATCAGTCTGAAACAGTTCATTGTTTTAGATAATTGAGTTCTTGATAATATTGAAGTTTTCCATTTTGCTACATTTTGCTTTGTATTGAAGATCACTTGTTTTTCTCATGGGGGGGTTGATGAATGGGCTGTTGGCAAAACTACCATAAAATAGAATTTAGCAGATGATATTTATTTTTATAAATATTAAGAAATAGATACTTTACTAGAACTTGTGTTCACTTTCATATAGGATCTTTATTTTTTGGAGACAGAGTCTCACTTTGTTGCCATTGGTAGGTTACAGCTCACAGCAACCTCAAACTCTTGAGCTCAAGTGATCCTCTTGCCTCAGCCTCCCAAGCAACTGGGATTACAGGTGCCTGCCACAACGCCTGGCTGTCTTTTAGAGACGAGGTCTTACTCTGGCTCAAGCTGGTCTTGAACCTGTGATCTCAAGCAATCTACTCACCTTGGCATCCCAGAGTGCTAGGATTATAGATGTAAGCCACTGTGCCTGGCCAGGATCTTTATTTTCTTTCATATTTTTATTTTTTAAGTTTTTTCTTTTTTGTTGAGACAAAGTCTCACTCAGTTGCCCTGGGTAGAGTGCTGTGGCAACCTCAAACTCTTGGGCTCAAGCACTCTTCCTGCCTCAGCCTCCTGAGTAGCTGGGACAATAGGTTCCTGCTCTAACACCAAGCTAGTTTTTCTATTATTAGATCTCACTTTGCTCGGGCTGGTCTTAACTCCTGAGCTCAGGAAATCAACCTGCCTCAGCCTCTCAGAATACTAGGATTACAGATGTTAGTCACTGTGCTTGGCCTTTTTTTTTTTTGAGACAGATTCTCACTTTGTCAGCCTTAGTAGAGTGCTAGAGTGCCATGGCGCCACAGCTTACAGCAACCCCAAACTCTTGGGCTCAAGCAATTCCCTTGCCTCAGCCTCCCAAGTAGCTGGGGCTACAGGCGTCCTCCACAAGGCCCAGCTATTTTTAGAGATGAAGTCTCGCTGTGGCTCAGGCTGGTCTGGAACCTGTGAGCTTAGGTGATCCACCTGCCTTAGCCTCCCGGAGTGCTAGGATTACAGACGTGAGCCACCACCCCCAGTCTTTATTTTCTTTTAAAAAAAAAAAATTATTTCAGATTAACATGAGGGTACAAATGATTAGGTTACATTGCTTACATTTGTTAGATGAAGTTCAAGTTATAGTTAAGGTTGAGCCCTTCACCCAGGGAGTATGCTGTATACCCTTACATTGTGCCCATTAAGTGGGAGGATACCTATCCCCTCTCCCCTACTTGAATTTAATTGTCTTTTTTTTCTCATGTGGGTATGTAGTTGTTTATTGATTTCGTATTAGTATTGAGCACGTTGGACATTTGTTTTTCCATTCTTGTGACATTTAACTAAGAATAATGTGCTTCAACTCCATCCAGATTAATACAAAGGTGTAAAGTCTCCATCTTTTTTAATGGATGGATAGGGTTCCATGGCATACATACACCACAGTATATTTTATTTTATTTTTGAGACGGAGCCTCAAGCTATACCCCTGGGTAGAGTGCCATGGCATCACAGCTCACAATAACCTCCAACTCCTGGGCTCAAGTGAGTCTCCTGCCTCAGCCTCCCAAGTAGCTGGGATTACAGGCGCCCGCCACACGCCTGGCCATTTTTTGGTTGCAGCCATCATTGTTTGGTGGGCCCGGGCTGGATTCGAACCCTCCACCTTCGGTGTATGTGGCTGGCGCCTTAGCTGCTTGAGCCACCGGCGCCAAGCCCACCACAGTTTATTAATCCATTCATGTGTTGATGAGCAGTTGGATTGATTCCACATCTTGGCAATTGTGAATTGAGCTGTGATGAAGAACATTCTAATGCAAATGTCCTTATGCTAAAATGATTTTTTTTTTTCCTTCTGAGTAGAAGGTAATGGGATTATGGGATCAAATGGTAGGTTTGCTTTTAGCTTTTTGAGGATTCTCCATACTTCTTTCCATAGAGGCTGTATTAGTTTGCAGTCCCACCAGCAGTGTAAAAGTGTTCCGCTCTCTCCACATTCACACCAGCATCTGCAACTTTGGGACTTTGTGATGTGGGCTATTCTCTCTGGGGTTAGGTGATATCTCAGAATGGCTTTGATTTGCATTTCTCTGATGATTAGGGGACAATGAGCATTTTTTGGTGTGTTTGTTGGCCATTCGACTCTCTTTTTCAGAACAGGTTCTGTTCAGGTCTCTTATCCACTTATAATTGGGATTGTTTGCTCTTTTCTTGTTGCTGAGTTTGAGTTCTCTGTAGATTCTAGTCATTAGCCCTTTGTCAGATTCGTAGCATGCAAACATTTTCTCTCATTCTGAAGGTTGTCTGTATGCTTTAGTTGTTGTACCCTTAGCTGAGCAGAAGTTTTTTAGCTTGATCATGTTCCTTCCTTTATTTTTGGTGTTGCTGCAATTGCCAAGGGGTTCTTCATAAAATCTTTTCCCAGGCTAGTATTTTCCCACACTTTCTTCTAGAACTTTTGTTTTGTGTCTTGAATTTTAATCTTTTATACAGCAAGTCAATTTTTGGTAAGTAGTGAGAGGTGTGGATCCTGTTAACATCTTCTACATGTGGCTAACCAGTTCTCCTGCCACCATTTATTGCATATGGATTCTTTTCCCAGTGTGTGCTTTTGTTTAGTTTATCGAAGATCAGATGGTGATATGTGGCTGGGTTCAGCTCTGAGTTCTCTATTCTGTTCCATAGATCTGTTTCTTTAGTTTTGTGCCTGTACCCTGCTGTTTTGATCACTATAAACTTATAGTTCATATAAGATCTTTAAATGGCACAAGAGATGGAACATAGGTGAACTTCAGTGAAAAGGGTTTTTTCATACCTTGAGAGGGTGATTAAAAATTATATTAGTGATATGGAAAGAAAAAAATTTCTAAAAGTACATAATTTTGGAATATTTGAAATTTTAAGTTGTCTAAATTACAGATAACCAAAGAAAGAATGATAATGTTTTATTTTGTTTTGTTTTGTTTTTTTGAGACAGTCTCACTGTATCATCCTTGGTAGAGTGCCGTGGCATCACAGTTCACAACAACCTCAAACTCTTGGGCTTAAGTGATTCTCTTGCCTCAGCCTCCCAAATAGCTGGAATACAGGCGCCTACCACAATACCCAGCTGTTATTTGGTTGTAGTTGTCATTATTGTTTGGTAGGCCTGGGCTGGGTTTGAACCCACCAGCTCCAGTGTATGTGGCTGGTGCCCTAGCTGCTGAGCTACGGGCGCCGAGCCAAGAGAATGATAATGTTAATACTAGCAACTGTTTGTTGAGTAGCTACTATATGTTGGGCTGTGAGGCTTAAAAACTTACATAGAGTAGCAGAGCTATTAGATATAGAGCTTTGATTCATATTTCTCAGTTCTTTCTGGTTCTGAAGCCTGTAAAGAGTACACTCTTTACAAGTACATTATGCTGTCTTATAAGACATGAGAATTTAAATATACAAGTACTATAACCAGGGGCAGGGTATGTATGTGTGGAGGTACATGTGTATCTGGACTTGTAAACCACAAAAGTGAAGTGAATTATGGTAAGTACTGTGAAAGAAGTCTGTACAAGATATGATAAAGTCACAAAGAAGGGCATTACTATCATCTGGAAGATGTGGAAGATGGAAATCCAAAGAAGGACATAATTGAAGAGATGAGGCTTGCACAGTATCAAATAAGGTGCTTGCCAAGCAGGCAAAGTATAGGGAGTAGAGAGAACGTGTTTGACATGAAACAAAGTAGTTTGTTGTGTTCAGAAATTTATAACCATTGTGTATGGAGAGTAGTAGGATATTAGTGATTTGATAACCAATAATGGTAGAGGGGATAAAAGTCAGATTATGGCTCTATGAGGTGGTACACACCTTTAATCCTAGCATTTTGAGAAGATTACTTGAGGCCAAGAGTTTGAGACCAACCTGAGCAATATAGACCCCCTCTCTACAAAAAATAGAAAAGTGGGTTATAGCTTTCTAAATTGGTTTCATAGTAAGACTGAGTACGTGAGAAGAAGGGGAAAGGAGAGAGGGAGGGGAGGGGAGGAGAGAGGATGGGTAGAGGGAGAGTAATTGGTGGGATCACACCTACAGTGCATCTTACAAGTGTACGTGTGAAATTTACATTGAACGTGTGAAATTTATTAGGTGTAGAATACAAATATCTTAACACAATAACTAAAAAAATGCCGTGAAGGCTATGTTGACCAGTTGGATGAAAGCATTTCAGATTGTGTGTAAAACTAGCACATTGTACCCCATGATTGCATTAATGTACACAGCTATGATTTAATTGAAAAAAAAAAACAGCAGAAAAAAAATAGAAAAGTTAGCTGTGTGTGGTGGTATCCGCCTATAGTCCCTGCTACTCAGGAGGCTGAGGCAGGAAGATTCCTTGAGCCCAGAAGTTTGAAGTTTCAGTGAGGTATGGTGATGGCGGTGTATTCTAGTCTGAACAGTAGCAAGATCCTGTCAAAAAAAGAAGAAAAAAGTAACATTCTGGACATCCTAACCAAGGAGTTCTAACTTTAATCTTGCACATAACTGGGGAATATGGAATATTTCAAAACATTTTTATTCTAACATGATTTCAAACTAGTAGAAGAGTTGCAAGATTCACTAATTGACATTTTGCTATATTATGTTAATAATGCTTGCTCTCTATACCCATATTTGTTTTCTCCTAAATCACTTTTAGTTTGCCCACCCTGAATACCTTAGTGTATATTTTCTAATAGCAAGGACATTATGTTACATAAGCACAGCACATTATCAAATTAAAGAAGCTTAACATTGTTATAATTCTGTTATCTAATATAGTCCATGTATAAATGTTCAATGATAATATTTATAGCATTTTTTTTCTTGGTCCAGAATTCAGTCTAGGATCTATTCTGGGAATATACAGAGGATGCCAAAAAATGTATACTCATTTTAAGAAAGGAAAGTACTGTATTATATTTGTAATATTCAAGTCATGTTTGACTTCTGCGATTACAAGAAGTGCTCAACATGACTTGTACTCATCTTTTTTATCAGTAGATATTGTGTATTACAATTTTAATAAATCTTTTTCCTTTCTTAAAATGTATATACATTTTTGACATCCTCTGTATATTGCATTTAGTTGTTATGCACTTGAAAGTCTTTAAGCCTGAAATAGTATGAGGTATATTTTAGAAAAATCACTCTGACCAGAATGTGGGGATTAGCCTGGCAAGATTTGTTAATCTCAGCGGGAACATTGTAATAATATGAGATGAGAGGTGGTAACATAGTAGCTGCTGAAATAGGCATCAGCTATAGAAAAAGATTAAGTAGAATCCATACAATTTAGAGGTGATATAAAAATTTTGGCATGTATGGGTGAGGGAGATAGATAACTCAGGAATGACTTGGTTGGGTGTGATGGCTCAAGCCTGTAATCCCAGCATTTTAGGAGACTGAGGTGAGAAGTTGACTTGAAGCTAAGAGGTTAAAATCAGCCTGGGAAAAATAGAGAAACCCCAACTCTGGAAAAAAAGACTTTAACTGGCACCATCTATAGTTCTAGCTATTTTGGAGGCTAAGTTGGGTGAACTACTTGAGCCCAGGGACTCAAGGCTTCTGTAAGCTATGATTGTGTCAATGTATTTCTGGGTGACAGAGACCCTGTCTCTTTAAAAATTAAAAAAAAAAAAGAGTTCCAAGTTTCTGCTGGCTTGAAAGACTGAAGTATGAGTGAGAGTTTTAGAAGTTATCAAATGAATTAAAAATGGGGAACCATGACTAGAGAAACACACTGGGAATCGTCAGTATTATTGTGAGTGAGGAATTAGTATCATGGAAAGAAGAGAGAGAACTAGCAGTAGCCACAGAAAGTAGAAATGTTTGAGAAGACAAGAGAAGAGCCAACAAAAGAAAAAGGAAAGAATAGTATTTTGGAAATAAGCTAAACAAGGGAGTTCACCAGTCGAAGATAATAAACAGACTCCAAGTTATATACTGAAAATAGTCATTTGGATTTGCCAGTTGGGAGCTTGCTGTTACCCTACCAACAGATTTAATGAAGTAATGGGAACTTATGCCAGATAACTAATGATTGGGAGGTCAGAAGATTAAAGTAGCAACAGATAAAGTTGCCTATTTGTTTTAAGAAGTTTGACTTTGAAGAACAGAAGAGATAAAAATCTGGCTGTATCTAGAGAAGATTTTTTTTCTTTTCTTTAACTAATGGGGATTCTCTTCTAGAAAAGAATCCTGATTTTGTATCTTATTATTATTTTTTTGTGTGTGTGAGACAGTCTTACTGTTGCCCTGGGTAGAGTGCTGTGGTGTCACAACTCATAGCAACCTCAAACTCTTGGGCTCAGGTGAATCTCTTGCCTCCACCTCCTGAGTAACTGGAACTACAGGCACGTACCACAGCACCCAGCCATTTTTAGAGACAGGGTCTTGCTGTTGCTCAGGCAATCCACCTGCCTCGACCTCCCAGAGTGCTAGGATTACAGGTGTGAGCCACCACGCCTGGCCCTCCTGATTTTGTATCTTTTGAAGTTTATGGAATGATTTGGGATTATTCCTGATATAATGGCACTATTTAAATGTAATAAATTAAGCATTTCTTTGTGGCTTGAAGCTCTAAACCAGCAGTTCTCAACCTGTGGGTCACAACTTCTTTGTAACAATGAAAATATATCCTTCATATTAGACATTTACATTAGGATTCATAATAGGAGCAAAATTACAGTTATGAAGTAGCAACAAAAATAATTTTATGGTTGTGGGTCACCACAACATGAGGAACTGTATTAAAGGGTCGCAGCATTAGGAAAGTTGAGAACCACTGCTGTAAACCATTTCTTTTTTTTTTCACTTTGAATTTTTTTTTTTTTTTTGAGACGGAGTCTCAAGCTGTCCCCTTGGGTAGAGTGCTGTGGGATCACTCACAGCAATCTCCAACTCCTGGGTTCAAGCTAGTCTCCTGCCTCTGCCTCCCAAGTAGCTGGGACCACAGGCGCCCGCCACAACGCCCGGCTATTTTTTTTGGTTGCACCCATCATTATTGTTTGGTGGGCCCCGGCTAGATTCGAACCCGCCACCTTAGGTGTATGTGGCTGGCGCCTTAGCCACTTCAGCCACAGGCGCCGAGCCGAATTTTTTTTTTAATACCCTAAATGCCAGGAATTTATGAAAACTTTTAGGCTCTAGAATATTTTAGTTCTTTTCATTCTGAAATTACATGAATGAATTATATAGTGTACTCATCACCAGAGTAGTGTGCATTGTACCTGATAGGTAATTTTTTATCCCTTACCTTCTTCCATCCTCCTCCTCCATTATTTCCAATGTTCATTACATCACTTCATGACTATATATACCTATCATTTAGTTCCCACTAATACGTGAAAACATACGGTATTTATTTTTCCATTCATGAGATACTTTGCAATATGGATGGTTTCCACATCCATCCATATTGCTCCAAAAGACATTATTTCATTCCTTTCGATGGCTGACTAGTACTTCATGGTGTATATCTGCCACATTTTCTTTATCCACTTACTTGTTGATGGTACTTTAATTGATTCCTTTATCTGTGATTGTGAATTGTATGGTGATAAACATTTGGGCACAGTTTTCTTTGTGGTATAATGACTTATTTTCCTTTGTATAGATACCCAGTGGTGGGATTGCTGGATTGAATGGTAGATCTACTTTTAATTCTTTGAGGAATACTATTTTCCATAGAGGTGGAACTAAGTTATATACCCACTAGTAGCAAATGAGCATTCCCTTTTCACCACATCTATGGTAACATTTGTTTTTTTTTTTTTTTTTTTTGAGACGAAGCCTCAAGCTGTGCCCCTGGGTAGAGTGCCATGGCATCACGCTCACAGCAACCTCCAACTCCTGGGCTCAAGCTTGTCTCCTGTCTCAGCCTCCCAAGTAGCTGGGACTACAGGCTCCTGACACAACGCCTGGCCATTTTTTGGTTGCAACCATCATTGTTGTTTGGCAGGCCCGGGCTCGGGATTCGAACCTGCCACCTTAGGTGTACATGGCCGGTGCCTTAGCTGCTTGAGCCACAGGCGCCGAGCCAACATTTGTTATTTTTTGACTTATTTGTAGTAGCCGTTCTCCCAGGGCTAAGGTGGTATTGCATTGTAGTTTTAATTTGCATTTCCCTGATGATTAATGATGTTGAGCATTTTTTCATATGTTTATTGGACATTTGTTTATCTTGTGAAAAAATCCTCGTCTTTTGTCTACTTTCTGATGTTTTTTTTTCTTGATTAGTTTAAATTCTTTGTAGATTCTGGATAGTCCTTTGTCAATTGTACAGTTTGTGAATGTTTTCTCTCATTCTGTAGGTTGTCTGTTTACTCTGTTGCTTATTTCCTTTGCTATGCAGAAACTTTAGCTTAATTAAGTCCCATTTATTTATTTGATTGTCATATTTGCTTTAGTCATAAACTCTTTGCACAGACCAATGTCCAGAAGAATTTTTGCTATATTTTTTCTAGAATTCTTATGGTTTGAGGTCTTCTATTTAAGTCTTTAAAATTGGTGAGAGATAGGGATCCAGTTTCATTCTTCTGCATATGGCTATCTAATTTTCCTAGTACAATTTGTGGGTAGGGTATCCTTTCCTGGGTGAATCTTTTTGTCTGCTTTGTCAAAAATCAGTTGTAGCTATATGGTTTTTTATTTCTGGGTTCTCTATTCTGTTTCATTGATCTATATGTCTACCTTTAACCTGTACCATGATGTTTGGTTACTATAGTCTTACAGCATAATTTGAAATCAGGTAATGTGATGCCTCCAGATTTGTTCTTTTTGCTTAGGATTTCTTTGGCTATTTGGGCTCATTTTGATTCCATATGAAATTTAGGATTGTTCTTTGTAGTTCTGTGAAAAATGATACTGATATTTTGATGGCGGTAGCATTGAATTTGTAAATCCCTCTGGGCAGTGTAGACATTTTAACAATATTGATTCTTCTAGTTCATGAACATGGGACATGTTTCCATTTGTGTCATCTATAGTTTCTTTCATCAGTGTTTCGTAGTCTCTCTGTAGAGATCTTTCACTTTATGGCTAAGTATCTTTCCAGGTATTTTATTTTCTTTGCACCTATTATAAATGGTATGGAGTTCTTCTTGATTTGACTCTCAATTTGACTGTTAATAGTGTATTGAAATGCTGCTACTAATTTGTGTACATTAACTTTATAATATAAGACTATCAATTCTAGGAACCTTTCAGAGAAGTCTTTAGGATTTTTTAGGCAAAGATCAGATGATTGGCAAACAGGGATAGTCACCTCCCCTTTTCCTATATGGATGCTGTTTATTTCTTTCTCTTGAATGATTGCTCTGGCTAGGACTTCCCATACTATGGTAAACTAAAAAAGAAAAGAAAAGAAAAACAAACTCAAAACTAGTAGAAAAAAGAAATAATAAAAGATGAGAGCAGAGCTAAATGAAATTGAAATGAACAACACAAAAAAACTCACAATGCAGAAGATCAGTGAAAAAGTTGGTTCTTTGAAAGTGAAAACAAATTCAATAAACTACTATGAGGATTAAAAGAGAAAGCGTTCAAATAAACTCAGTCAGAAATGAAAATGGTTTGATACCAGAAAGAGTTTATTGAGGAAAATTTGAAACACAAATGTAGAGAGAGAAGTATCTTTTATGTACATACCCAAGCTTATCAGTTCATGTTTTTGTCAGTCTTGTTTCACCTTGATCTATTTTAAAGTATACTTTTGACATCTTATCATTTCATCCATAAACATATAAGTAGTGACCATGGTTTTGTATTGTTCTGTTATAGGTTTTCTAAGTAGTCCCACTACAAGATCCAGAATTAAGTAAAACTGAACTTTTGATATTGGAGGGATTATATACCTAGCAATGGATTTATTAAAGCATTCCTTAATTTGTGATAAAATTTACAAAATAAGCAAGTTGAATATGATTTTTTAAGCTTACACAGTTTATAATCTTAGGTTTATCCAGAAATACCTTTGTATACTGAGGAACCTGAAATACTATATAAAATATGATTCTGAAACATTTATCTTTTTCTCATTTTTTTCTATTCACTGCCACTTTTATTTTGTCTACACTACTAGACTACTAGTTGAGACTACCCAGTTGTCCTCCTTGCTGCTAGTATTGCCATATTCTAATTCATCTTTCATGTCCATAGAATTCATTTCCTAAAACACAGATAAGACAATCAAGTTATATCCCTGCTTAAAAATACCTGGCTAATTTCAAAGTTCATGTTAGTATAATCCTTCACAACCAGGCAATCTCTATCTGACTCCATTCCTTCCATACCTTCTGGGTACTATACTGTTTACTATTTTTTGACCCTCTGTGTATTTTATTTTTTATGTTTATAATGTTCCTTGTGACAGAGAAATACCCTCTCAATCAGTTCATTTATTTGATTGGAAAACTCTTACTGGAGTTTGCAGGTTTAGCTGAAATCTCATGTGTTACCTTCTTTTCAGTAGTTTTCTTTGACACCATTAGATTAATTTCTCATCTGCATTCTTATAACACATGGCCGGGCGTTGTGGCAGGCGCCTGTAGTCCCAGCTACTTGGGAGGCTAAGGCAAGAGACTCGCTTGAGCCCAGGAGTTGGAGGTTGCTGTGAGCTGTGATGCCATGGCACTCTACCCAGGGGGACAGCTTGAGGCTCTGTCTCAAAAAAAAAAAAAAAAAAAAAAAATTATTAAACAATTTTTCTGCCATTTTATCCAGTAAAGGGGGGCTTAGTGATCTGTCAACATAGAGTAGTTAGGCATGACATTGCCAATTTATCTTATAGTCAGAATTAAAGAAAGAGGAGAGAATAGCAAGATGGGTAACATAGTTGAAGTGTTAAAATAGTGGGAAAAATATGTTTAGAAAATATTTTAGCATATTGACTTAAAAAGTAATGTCACTAAGCTTGACGAGGGTTCAGTGAGAAAAATATTTTTTAGCAAATTTGACAGTTCAGTAGGGAGACCCTGATTTAAGGGACCATAGCTTGTGGTAACCATAGCAGTTCTTTATGTGTATATTTTCCGTATGTATTTTGTCTTTGTCAAATTGTTTTGTTTTTGTTTTCATTTTTTTGAGATAGAGCCTTCTCTGTCGTCTGGGGGAAGTGCCATGATGTCATAGCTCACAGCACTCTCAAACTCTTGGAGTCAAGTGATCCTCTTGCCTCAGGCTCTCCAGTAGCTGGGACCACAGGCACCGGCTTAATGCCTGCTAATTTATTAATTTTTTTGTAGAGGGAGGGTCGTGCTCTTGCTCAGGCTGGTCTTGAACTCCTGAGCCACCATGCCTGACTTTGTCACATTTTTAATGAAATGCTAGCTCATAATGTGTTATTTTTATTACATTTATTTTGTAGAATATTTTCTACTGCCTTTTTTGTAAATTCTGTTGCAATTTTTCCTAAGACCACTAGAATGCACTATAATACAGTATTTTGTGTTTGAAAATTTTTTTTACATGTATGTAAAAAATGCCAATAAACTCCTTGAAATTTTATTGCCGTTATTATTTTGAAAGTTTTAATTTATCAGGCTAGTGTTCAGTTGCTCTTTTGACTTCTAAAAGGTATTATTATTTTGTCTTACGGTAAATGAAGTATGTTTCTGGAAAATCAAAAGATTGACAATTAATTGCCAATCTTTTTTTTTAAGTACCTTGGTTTTTTTTTTCTGATAACTACAAGTCCAATTAATGTTTTAAATTTTATCCACTAATAATCAACATTATTACAAGTACATCGAAATAGAGTAGGAAACATTTAGTCCAATGGTAAAATCTTTGTGGTTAAGGGATGCACCGGGAATAGATGTTGTAGATAATTTGGAGCAAACATATTTGCTAAAACTTAAAATACATATATACACAAAGTTAATTAACCAAATAACATAAGAAACAGGATATCAGCTGCCTATAATTTTCATAGGCTTTCTTAAAATAACCCTCTATGAAACTTCAGTTCTTTTTTCCTATTGTAACTACAAAATGATTATTATTGAAAAGTAATCATGAAGGATTCCAGTACTTTATACATTTGAGCAAATAATTTTATTTATTTCATTGATACTTGCATTGAATTATAAAAAAGCATATGGTAAGTGCTCAGTTTTTTATTTAGAAAAATATAGCTTTCAAATTTGGCTATTACTCTTTGCTTCTTTCTTAATTACTTTGTTATTTTGTTTTAAATTATTATTGCTTTTATTATTCTCCCATTCTTAACACATTGATTATTTATTATAAATGGCCTCAATATCTTAGAGAGCAAACAAGTCAAAATATATAAATACAGTAAGCAGATATAGCCATTTTTACTTTTTAAAGTTTTTACCTTAACTGGAGTATTTTTCTGGTCTCAAATGGTTAAATCTGACAAATCAGAGATAATAATACTCTGTTAACTGTTAAACGAAGATAGATACTATTTCCATTCACTGTACTTCCTGGGTGAAAGAAAATTTATCTTGACTAGTTAAAAAATGACTCATTTCTTTTGGAGTATCTTATTCAGCATTGATGTTTTGGGCTTGATATTTTCCCCCCTTTGTTTACTGTAATGCATACTTGGAAAATTGTAATTACTAGACAAAGCACATAATATCGTAGATGACTTTTCTTTTTAAAAAGCTAAATTTTGAGAAAAGTTAGTTTTACAAGTTTATTTCAAACCTTTTTTATTGTTTTTGGTAGAATTCAACTCTGGTAATCATTGAGAATATTTGAAAAAAAAAGAAAAGAAAATTTGAATACTGCAGAAACTAGACTGTTATTTGGTTCATTGGTAATTATACAAAGAAGATTTATGATTCCCAGCATTATTTCTTTATTTTGTTATAATGATGCTTGATGGTGTAACAATAACAAAAAAGGCAAGTACTTTTATATTAACTTGATACCATGGAGGGCTATGAGCCTTTGAAGGTTCTAGAAGTGTTTAGCCTGAACTGCTGAATACTGATGACTACTGTTACATCTTAAATTTCACATAAATATGTTTTAAGATGGTTTGCATTTTCTCATTTCTTTGTTAGAGCCAAATACCACAAGTTGAAATATGGGACAGAATTGAATCAGGGAGATATGAAGCCTCCAAGCTATGATTCCGGTAAGATAATTTTAAAGGAAGTCTAAGTGATAAAAAGAAATTAATGACAACTATTTTGGTAGCAGCAACATTTAAAAGTTAATTTATAATTATTTGCATGTTACTTATTTTTTCTAACCTGCTTATCTTTTGGCATTAATCACTTAGTGTCATTTAGATCATTTTCCACTACCTTCCTTCCTTTTCCATCTTCCCCTTTCTTTTAGTTCCCCATTTTCTGCTTATGTTCTACACTTACTGGAAGGATCAGAATTCATGGGGTAACATGCACCAACATAACCTTGTCTTGCTGGGTCTGCCCAGCATTACTGGGAACTTTGAGATGTGCAGTACAAAGTACATCATGCCCTTGAAATCCCGAGAAAGAGTAGTAACCTTGGAGGTAAGAGATTTCTTCTTAAAGCACAGGGGGATTTCTAATTCCTGAAACCTAATTCTTCATTTTCAGGTAGACAACTGTTTTGGACTTTCTTACCCACAGGAGGTTCTGTAACCAGAAGAACATGTTTAACAGCTGTAACATTTATTATCTTTTTGTGTTGTTTCTTCTTTTTCCTTCTACTTTCCTCTTCATACCACCAAACAATACCAAGTGGTACTTACACATAATCAAATGTTAAAAAATGTAGATATAATTCACTTTTTAGTAGGCATAAGGGAAAAGTGAGAAAAATTGTTCAGAAGTTATCATCACATTCTGATGAATATATTTTTGGCATAACTTCAGATTAAACTTAATCTGAAGGTATCATTTATATCATTTACCTTGTGCTGAGGTCTTCATGTACACTTATAGGGTAGTCAAAAAGTTCCTGTGCAGTTTTAGGGAGTGTGTGATTTAAAATTGCACACGAATTTTATGTACACTCTGTGTATTATCTTTAATTCTTAAAATAGTTATTCAGTAAAGACAATATTTATTCTCTTTTTATGTATGTGAAATTTAAACTCAGAAATAGAGAAACTTGCCTAAGGTCACAGAACTATTAAGTGATGGGATATGGAGCTGAACCAAAGTTTGTCTGACTCCAAAATTTATATTCTTCCCACTTTGCCACACTGCTTCTATATTTGACAATGTATGAAACAACTTTCCAAAACGAGTTCTAAATGTACTGCCAATTTTATAGTTAATTCAGGGTAGTAATATTAATGGAGTTCCTCAGCTGAATATTAAATCCTTGAGATTTAGAGCAATACCAGTGTTGTATTTTTCCCTTTGTTTTTTAATTGTTGTGTCTTTTACTTTGTCTGTTCTTGTAACCTGAGATGTACTTAAATTAAAAATTTAACAATCTAGGCTATTTGTTAAAAATGATTCTAAAAATATAGTCTGATTAAAGCAAATGATTTTAATCAGTATTACATAAAAGAGTTTTTATTTTGTGTTACATACTAGTTTAGAAGTATAAAGACCTGGTTGTAATACATCTAAAAAAAATGTATAAACAAATAGCATGGTTCAATAAAAAGAATTTTGGCTTTAGAATCAGGTAAATGTTGGTTTGACTCTACCCTTACACTTTAATATCCCTGTAATATTACTTAATTTCTCTGGGGTTGCTCCGTTCCTGGCATGTAAACTAGGAAATATTCTGGGAGAAGAGATCACTTAGGGGCCTCATTCAGAGTAAGAAGAGGACCCAGAAGGTCTTGAAGAATGGCATTGTAGAAGAATAGAAACCTGATAAGGACTACATTAATGGTAGGAGGAAAGCCAGAAAAGTGGAAACCAAGAGAAGAGAGGATTTCCAGAAGGAAGGACTGTTTAGCACTACAGATTAATTCCCAGAGTGCTGAGGAATATCTATAGATTAAGTGATACACAGGTTGCTGAGAACTTTATTCCAAGCGGTTTTATGGAAGAAGAAACAGACTGAACGTACTCAGCTTTCAGGAAGCTTAGGTTGTCAGGGTGAAGGAAAGGTATTTAGAGGGCAAGAGCTTGAAAGGATGCATCATGAAGGAGAGAGAGAGTGTGTTTCTTAGAGGAGGAGCTAGTAAAAGTAGAGATACTTAAAATAGGAAGAAGTGATAGGAATTAGGTTCTGAACATAACTGGACAGTGGTAGGAGAAGGGTATCTTCTGTTGTTAACAAGAGAAAATGCGGAAAGTTAGGTAACAGGTTTATAGATTTGGGTTTCAGTTTCAGGTGGGTATTAAGGGATGTCCATAGCTTTATGAATAAGACAAGAGTATCTGCTAAGAGTGTGTCTGTCAGATGTTTAAGAACAGTGGGGGGTTAAAATACTGATGGTGAACAGGAGGACAGAGTGACTAGGGAATACAGTAGGATAGAGAAAAGCTAAGGATCCAAGTGAGGTGTCTGATCATTAGTGTATGTAGAAGCACTAGTCTTCACACTTGGCAACCTAGGTAAAATTAAAGAGAATGCATATAAATAATACTTTAATTCACTGAATTAATGGAGGAAAAAAGGGACAAGAAAATTGGCAAAAGAATGAATGGTTGAAGTGATAGACTATGAACTAAAACTATAGAGGGAAAGAGGGAAGAAAGGGAAGACAGAAGAAGTAATGGGTAGGTTAAAAGTAAGGAGGTAGGTTCTGGTCTAGAGTAGCAAACTGTATTTTTCTAAGACTGATGATCCAAACATTTATTTTCTTTCACCCTTTTCTTTTCCTTTCCATCACACATTTTCTAAAACAATTTTCACAAAAATTTACTTTTCTATTTTTTTTTTTTTTTTGGTCCTACTTCCAAACCTTATGTTTCTATTTTAGGAGAATATATCTCAGGCTTTATTCTCCTATTTAATATTAGAAGCTAGTTATTGAAGGTTGAATATTTATACAGTGTAGCATGTTCTGCCTTTTAATTGAGATAGTTAGACCATTTACATTTATTGTGATTATTGATACTAGGTTTAACTCTACCACCTTGGTAATTTGTGTTCTGTCTGTTCAATCTGTTCATTGTTTCTCTATTCTTTTTTTTCAGCCCTCTTTTGAATTAATCACATAATTTTTTATGATTCCATTTTATCTCTTTTGCTGACTTATTAGCAGTAACTCTTTGTTATTTTAAGTGGTTGTTTTATGGTTTATAGGGTATATCTTTAACTTATCATTTTTCTTCAAGTGATAGAGTCACTGCTTCCTATATAGTATGCGTAACTTATACCAGTGTACTTCCATTTCTCTTCTTCCAGTCTCTGTGCTGTTGTTGTCATATTTTATATGTATGGTTTAAACCACATACTCATTATTCTTTATGAAATAATATGAAAAAAATATTTCTACTGCTCATCATCCTTTGTGTATTACAGTGCCATCTGGTATCATTTTCCTATAGCCATAAAGTCTTCCTGCAACTTATAACGTAGGCTACTGATGGAATTTTTTCAGCTTATGTATGTTCAAAAAAGTCTTTATTTTGTTCACAGGCATTGTTCATGATGAGATACCTGCTTGTAGTTTTTATCTTTGTTTTTCTGTATATAATCTTATCTTTTTCTCTGATTGTTTTAAGATTTTTTTCCTTATCACTGGTTCTAAACAATTTTATTTTAACATTCCCTGGTGTAGTTATCCCTCCCCACATGTTTCTTTTCTTGTTTGTTTTCGGAGACAGAGTCTCACTCTTCTGCCCCAGGATAGAAGAAGTGCTGCGGGCTTAGCCCAGCTCACAGCAACCTTAAACTCTTGGGCTCAACCCATCCTCTTGCCTCAGCCTCCAGAGGAGCTGGCACTTATAGACACCTGCCACAATGCCTGGCTAATTTTTCTATTTTTAATAAATATGAGGTCTCACTTTTGCTTAGGCTGGTCTCAAACTCCTGAGCTCAAGGAGTCCTCCTGCCTCAGCCTCCCAGAATGCTAGGATTATAAGTGTGAGCCACCACACCCAGCCTCCCACATGTTTCTTATTATTGGGATTTATTTAGTTTCTTATGTCTGTGGGTTTAAGGTTTTCATGCAATTTGGAATTTTTCTGCCCTAATTTCTTCAGATACTGTTTTGTTTCCCCTCCTTGTGCTATGATCTGGAAACTTTCTTAAGACAGTACCTCAGATAATCATAAGGCTCACCTGCTCCCCTTCTGTCAGATATTACTGTCTTTGTTGCCTCATGTCCAGTATTTTGAAAACCATTGTTTCATCTATTTTGTATAATAGTTGTTTCAGCAGGTAGGTAAATGCAATCTCTATTTCTCCAAGTTGATTAAAAGTAGAAAATATTTTTAAAACTAGGAAGAAATTCAACTATTATCTACTTTGCCACTGCACCCAGCTTTTTTTTTAACCTCAAATGTTACCCTTAGAGTCAGATTTCATCTCAATATAAGAAAACACCTTTTTTTCTTTCTTAAAGAAGATGAGGGTACATTGTTATTTGATTTATCTTTATTTTTAGTGAAGTATAATTTACCTGTAGTAATATTCACCATTTTTATTGTTGCCACAAATTCCTCCCTCCTCATTCTAATGCCCTGCCAAAATGGTATGTGTTCCATTTTTATAGTTTTGCCTTTTCCAGAAAGTCATATGAATTTTAGAATCTTACAGATGGATTTGGAGGCTCGTCCCTTTAATCCCAGCTACTTAGGATGCTGAAGTTGGAGGATGGCTTGATAGTAAGACCCTGTCTCAATTTAAAAAAAAAAAAAATAGATCACAGCATATAGCCTTTTGATTGTGGATCTCACTTAACATAATGCATTTGATATGTATTTGTATTGGTGTAGCAGTAATTCATTTTTTATTCTTATTGGGTAGTATCTCATTGAATAGATGTACCACACTTTTGTAATAGTTCTAAGTAGGCAAATACAGTTGAGTATACCCGAGGATGGCATAGAAAGGATTTAGGCCTGGTGTGATGGAATAATAAGATAAAATGACTTCAAAACTTCTTTTGACATCTGAAATTTTTTCTTTTTTCTTTTTTGCTTTTGAAAAAAAAATTTTTTTTTTTTTGTGACAAAGTCTCATTATGCTGCCCTTGGTAGAGTGGCATCACAGCTCACAGCAACCTCAAACTCTTGGGCTTAAGTGAGTCTCTTGCCTCAACTTCCAGAGTAGCTAGAACTACCAGCGCCTGCCACAATGCCTGGCTAATTTTTTGTTGTAGTTGTCATTGTTGTTTGGCAGGCCCAGGCTGAGTTCCAACCCGCCGGCCACATGGCGCCCTAGCCAGTGAGCTACAGGCGCCGAGCCTACATCTGAAATTTTTGAAGTGTTAAAAAATGTCACTGTAAATATTTTCGCTTGCCACATATAGGTTACTCACTAAAATTAGGAGTTAGTAGAAACAAAGTATATTTGTTTTACCTTAGTATTAAGGAATTGTTTTTGCACCTTTTCCCAGTGCTTTCTTTGTAGTTATCTCAAAGTAATTAACTTCTTTTCAGAGTTAATTTAATCCTCTTTAATCATCCCCCCAACCCCCAAGCCCCACTCTACTCTACTGCTCTTTCTTTGTTATATCATTAACTTGATCTGGTTATTTTATTTTGCTTTATTTTGTTTTAGCAGAGGGATGACAGAGTCTCACTTTGTTATCCTCGGGCGAGTATCTTGGTATCATAGCTCACAGCAACCTCAAACTCTTAGGCTCAAGTGATTCTCTTGCCTCAGCCTCTCAAGTAGGTGGGACTACAGGTACCCACCACAGTGCCCCCCTAGTTTTAGAGATGGGGTCTTGCTTTTGCTCAGGCTGGTCTTGAACCTGTAAGTTCAGGCATTCTACCCACCTTGGCTCGTGTAGAGCGCTAGGATTACAGGAGTGAGCCACCGTGCCCCGCTAGCCTTATTATTTTAGAGTTATTTTAGGAGAAAATATTTCTATTTCTCTTATTTTTATTCACATATTTCTCTACTTTTTTGTCATCGTAGTGATAGCAGATGAAGGAAAATAAGACTCTGGAGTGAAACAGAAAGGAATTAAACACGTAGCAACTGTGTTTCTGACTATTGTGTCTATATTATCCTCTGAAACTTAGCTTTCTCATCTTTAAAAATGGATTAACATTTATTTTTTGAGGTTGTAAGGATTACAAGAGATAAAGTATATATATTTTTAACACAGTGTCTAGAACACAGCACACAGTAAATGCTTAATTTCAAATATCACAGAACAGACTTTTCAAGATAATTTTGTGTATCTAGTTAATAAGATTTGTAAAGATCAGCAGTTTCTTAGAGTTTGATCAAAGTCTGATAAAAGTATGAACTCCTTTGTATTATTGAAGTTGAGCCACAATGTAGTTTGGAAATTCTTTAGTCCAGTCCTACCATAGGGAAATTCTTCATTTTACCACCTTATTAAAAGGATTCTGCTCGCTCTTATTGATAAATTTAAGTTTTAAAACACTTAGGAGGCTTTCCTTCAAAGAATGTCATTAAAAGAAAACTTGAGGTTTTCTTTGAACAACTAGGAAAGCAAACAGATTTGGACTGAGATTATTCCTTATATATCTGCTCTTTATCAAATTGGCTTTCCTACCATCATTCCTTTGTATTTTGTTGTCACTCTGATGTGTTACATCATAATACTTTTATTTGGCTCTCTTGTGACTTGATAGGTTTTTGTCTTGGAGTAAAATTCTTAGGCTAACTAATCACAGGGGAAAATATTTTTATTTTAGTTCTGCTACTTTAAGGGGAAGCCAGTAGCAGTTATTAATTTCTATTATAGTTTTGTTGTGGAAAATAGTTAAAAACAGAATTAGCAATTTCCTAAAACATACCTTGCACTTGCAGTTTTAAATATTCTTATAAATGTTTCTTGGACACATTTTGTAAATTGAGATGACCTCTAACATGTAAAACAAGTCAATTTTATTATGATTTAATGTTTTCCAGATGAAGGTAATGAAACAGAGGTACAGCCACCACAAAACAGCCAGTTAATGTGGAAACAAGGCCGACAGCTACTCAGACAGTAAGTACCCTAAGGTCAAACTTAATGCCTCTGGTTAAGGACAAATTTATTTTCAGGAAATTGTTTTTATTTTGTATTTTAACTCAATAGAATGCTGTTGAGTTGAAAGTGGTACAATAATATAATATACTACTGCTGTGAAAAGGCTTAATTGAATTATTATTTTTCATATTAAACATGTCTTCCCTGTGGTAGAATTTATATGGTTAAATGATTTTTATACCCTATAGTTTTCTTTTTTTTTTTTTTTTTAACCACTCATTTACATATTTTTATTTGGAAATGTTTATATCAGTACAGTGAAACTAAATGTTTGACATGAGATGTCAACAGTTTAGATATCATCAGTTTATTATAAAAGAGACATGGAAATTATTTACA
>CAUYQS010035963.1:0-22543 GCA_963574585.1 Otolemur crassicaudatus | reverse complement strand
AGGCGCCCGCCACAACGCCCGGCTATTTTTTGGTTGCAGCCATCATTGTTGTTTGGCGGGTCCGGGCTGGGGATTTGAACCTGCCACCTTAGGTGTACGTGGCTGGCGCCTTAGCCGGTTGAGCTATAGGCGCCGAGCCTGATAGCAAATCTTGTACTGAACCTGATCATACAAATTACTCCAACTCTCAGCCATTCTAGCACTTTGTCAGTTCAGAGGTATGTTCTTTCTAGGAATTCTACAAGTCAAATCCCAAAGCCTTAGACATTGGAAACTTTGAATTATTCTTAATATAAAATGGTTAAAAAATTAGGCATAGAGAAAAGTCAAGGTGCTATCAAAGGGTTTTGTATTACTCTTAATAATAATGATAAGTGGTAGGATCAGATTAAAACCTGAGAATCTGACCTGTGAGTCCATGTTCAGGGTATTGTGCTGATTTCCCTCTATCATCCTTGCCACTACCACAGCCTAGACTCAGACAACAATGGAGTCTTTTCTAATGATAAGAAATCAATCCAGAGAAGCAACAGCTTCCCCCAGGGCAAAAAGATAATGGAGTTATACTTGTACCTGTTTGTATCTGAAGCAAAAAGATAATGGAGTTATACTTTATCTCATATATCACAGGAAAAAGGATAATCACAGAATCAAACATCTAAGAGCAGATGAGAAGCATCTCAAAGCCTTAGGCAGTGAGTCTTAAAGACTCTGACACACATTAAGAAATAGAAGTTCAGGGTGGTGCCTGTGGCTCAGAGGAGTAGGGCACCAGCCCCATATACTGGAGGTGGTGGGTTCAAACCTAGCCCCAGCCAAAAATTGAAAAACAAAATAGAAGTTCAGTTTCATTTTTTGGAGTATAACTATCCAATTTCCCTGCCACTCTTTGTGGAATAGGGCATCCTTTCTTCAGAGTAAGCTTTTGTAGACTTTGTAGAAAATCAGTAGGCTGTAGGTCTGTGACTTTGTTTGGGGGTGACTTTAATCTGTTCCATAAATTTATGTGTCTATTTTTATACACATTTTGACAATGTTGATCCTGCCAATCCACAAACATGGTATGTGTTCTCATTTGTTTGTGTCATCTGCAGTTTCGGCCCTTAGGGTTTCTCAATTATCTTTGTAAAGATCATTCACCTCGTGTGCTAAGGCATTTATTTTCTTTTTAGATATTTTATTTTCTTTTTAGCTAATGTGAATGGTGTTGAGTTTTTGATTTGATTCTCAATTTGACTGTTATTGGTATTTAGGAATGTTACAGATTTGTATACATTGATTTTGTAACCTGAGACTTTGATGAATTTGTCAGTTCTAGAAGTCTTTTGGCGAAGTCTTTGGGTTTTCTAAATATAAGATCATATTGTCAGCAAAAAAGTGATAGTTTCACCTGTTCTTTCCCAATCTGGATATCCTTTATTTCTTTCTCTTGCATAATTGCTCTGGCTAGGACTTGCAGCAATATGATGAACAGAAAAGGTCACAGTGGGCAACCTGTCTTGTTCCAGTTCTTAAGGGAAATGCTTTCAATTTTTCCCTATTCATTATAATTTTGGCTGAGGGTTTGTCAAATAGAACTTTTATAACTCTAAGATAAGTTCCTTTTATACATAGTTTGTTGAAGGTTTTCATCATGAAAATGTTCTGGATTTTATCAATTTTTTTTTATTTTTGCATCTATTGAGATGATTATACAGTCTTTGATTTTGCTTCTGATTATGTGGTGAATCACATTTATTGATATACATGTGCCGAACCATCCTGCATTCTTGGGATGAAGCCCATCTGGTGATAGTTGATTACTTTTTGGATGTTCTGGTGAATTCAGTTTCTAAGTATTTTATTGAGGATTTTGCATCTATATTCATAAGGGACATTGGTCTGTTTTGTTTTGTTTATGTCTTCTCTTGGGTTTGATATCAAGGCAATACTGGCTTTGTAGAATGAGCTCAGGCAGATTCCCTCCTTCTCAATGTTTTGAAATATTTCTATGGCATGGGTACTAGTTTTCCTTTGTAGATCTGGTTGAATTCAGCTGTGAATCCCTCTATTCTAGATTTTTTTTTCTCTTGAAGATTCTTTTGTTACTGCTTCAATCTTGCTACTTGTTATTGGTCTGTTCAGGAGTACTATTTCTTCCTGATTGAGTCTTGGGAAGGTGTATGTTTCCAAGGAATTTATCCATTTACTCTACACTTTTCAGTTTGTGTGCATAGAGATTTTATAGTATTCACAGATGATGCTTTGTATTTCTGTGGTATCCATTGTAATATCTCCTTTTTCATTTTAAATTTAGCTATGTGGGTCCTTTCTCTTCTATTCCTGGTTAATCTGGCAAGAGGGCTTTCAATTTTGTTTATCTTTTCAAGATCCAATTTTTTGTCTTATCGATTCTTTGTAGTTTTTTATTTCATTTAGTTCTTCTCTGACCTTAGTTATTTCTTTTCTTCTGCTGCCTTGGGCATAGATTCCTTTTCTTTTTCTAGTTCATGTGATGTGTCATTAGATTATTATTTGGTGATCTTTCTGTCAGTTTGATGTAGGCATGTAAGGCTATGAATTTTCCCCTTAGGACAACTTTTGCTGAATCCATAGATATTAAAAGCTTATGTCCCCTTTGTCACTCAGTTTATAGATATCTTTTGATTCTATCTTAATTGTATAATTGACCCAATAAGTTTTCAGCAACAGATTATTTAATTTCCTTAACTTTGTGTAGAATTAAGTGTTTCTCTTCTAGTTGATTTGATTTCTAGTTCTATTCCACTGTGGAATGAAGAGATACATGGTATGATTTCTATTTTCCTGAATTTCTTGAGAAACATATTTCTAGTCTAATGTGATCAATTTTGGTGACTGTTCCAAGTGTTCATGAGCAGAATGTATATTCAGTAATTTGGGGGTAAAATATTTTGTAAATGTCTGTTAGGTCCATTTGTTCTAGAGTCCTATTAAAGTCTAGTGTTTCCTTCTTTATTTTCTGTTTGGATTAGCTGTCTCATTCTGTCAGTGGAATGTTTAAGTCCCCAGAAATTATAATGCTGCCAGTTATCTTCTTGCTTAATTCTAGTAAAATTTTCTTCATGAATCAGCACTCCTGTATTAGGTGCATAAATATTTAGGATTGTTACGTGTTTTTGTTAAATTGCTCCCTTTACCATGATATAATGGCCATCATTGTCTTTCCTTACTATTGCTGATCTTAAGTCTATTTTATCTTTTGGTTTCCACTTCCATGGAACTTTTTCCATCCCTTCACCTTGAGTCTGTGTGAAACATAAAAGGGAAGAAAATTCTGACAAATGTAACAACATGGATGAACCTAGAGGACATTATGCTAACTGAAATAAGCCAATCACAAAAGACAAATATTGTGTGATTCCACTTACATAAGGTGCCTACAGTCATCAAATTCATAGAGATGAAAATGGTGATTGCCAAGGGATAGAGGGAAGGCAAAGTTAAGAGTTGTTGTTTAATGAGTATAGAATTTCAGTTTTATAAGATAAAATGTGTTTGGGAGATTGCACAAAATGTGAATGTAGAACTGTATATCTAAAATGGGTCAGGGTGGTAAACTTTATGTATATTTTGCCACAATTAAAAATCATTTTAAATGTCAGAAAAAGGCAGCTGAAATAAACAAGATGTGCAATAGATTTATTTACTTACTCCCAAAATAATGGGAGAAAATTGTTGAATTAGGGTTCTAAGACTCCAGTCCTAGCAGCCCTTAGAGTCTATGAATTTATTTTAAGATTGATCCATAGCCATACAATGATCAGATGCGCTCTTCTAGTGTTCCTTCTTTCTTAATTTCAGATTGATATGAGGGTATAAATGATTATGTTACAATGTTTACATTTCTTAGGTATACTTCAAGTTGTGGTTGAGCCCTTCACTCAGGGATTGTGCCCTTACATTGTGCACATTTGGTGAAAACTTACCAATTCCCCCCTCTTCCCCTTTCTCCTTCCTTTCCTCACCCTCCCCCCGCCACTTGAATTTGTGTTTTCTCTCATGTGAGTATATAGTTTATCTATCAGTTTCACATTAGTAGTGCTGTACATTGGATACTTGCTTTTCCATTTTTGTGATACTTTACTAAGGAGAATGTGCTTTACCACCATATCATGGAATACTATTTATCCATTAAAAAGATAGAGACTTCACATTTCCCACTGTTCTGATGTTCCCTATTCTTTGGGTTGCTTCAGGTTTCTTTCTTTCTTTTTTTTACAATCTTCCATGTAAACCAGAGGATAAAGCTCCAGGTGTTGGCAGACAGGTGCCTTAATTATAGCACAGCCATCATCCTGCCATAACAACAGGTAAGAGTGACTGTTCTCTTTTGGGACCTGAGCTCATTCCCCTGTGATATTTATTTCAAAACTGAGAGGAACTGGTTTTCTGTTTGCCTAGATTCCCAAGTGTTTGAAGTCCATCCATTTTTTTCTTTTTCCAATCCACTAAGATGACAAATAACTTTGATCCCTACACCAACACTCAACTGGATAAAGACCCAGGATATTTATAAAAGCTTTGTAGCTTGCCAGAGACCATCAGCTGGCAGCAACATGTGCAGATTCAAGGACATGTTTGGGGTCATTTGTGGGAAATTGTTGCATCTGATGTGAACATGACCTTTGGTAACCAAGATGGGGTGAAAATTCTGCTTGTAGTCTTCTACACTGGAACATTATGCTGTTCACCCTTAGTCTAAGTCCCATCTATCTTTCAAGTTTTACCTGAAAGCTCATTTTCTGAGACCCTTCTCAGTCCCCCAGAAGTAGCCCAAGGGAATACAGACTTGGCCTAAAGGTGATGACTGATCCCAAATGGGATCCTCCTCCCTGGAGGCTGCCAGCTAACCACAACCCTCACAACATTTCTCTGTTGCAGAAAGACATGCAGGGTCCACCACGACTTGTGCCACTCTTAAGTACTTTGAATATGAATATTTTTCTCTTCCTTTGAATCATTTCTTTTGAATACATTCCCAGACACGGAAACACTGAGTTACAAAGGGAGCATGAACAAAATTATATTTCTGTGCATAGATAGTCAGATTGCCATTCATAGGAACTTTGCCCAAAAACTTTGCCCATTTTTCAATTAATTTGTATAGGGAGCACTAGGCTGAATTTGCATAGTAAGTGTAGCTGGCATAGGCATAAGTTGAAAGTAAACATCGACGTCCCCACTTACAAATATTTCTGGCATGCCATACAAGGCAGAGGAGACTTACGCCCTGTGCATGTTGTCCCAAAGGCAGAAATAGTAATTCAGTTTCACAAAACAGCTAGAAAATGATGATGTCCCTGTGTTCCTCTTAAAATACTCTTAAGGAGTTTCTCGGGCTGGCAATGCTTTTGTCTGCACTGCCCTCAGCTGGCCAATGATGTCGACACTGTGAGCAGCCCCTAGTCTCCAAAACAAGATCAAGGCGGACTTTTTATTTTACCAGCACTACTTGACTTTTAAAAACAGGCAGAAAGTATGGTCATGGGTAACAACTTAGTCTACAGCCTGCACTGGAAACCAAGCTGTTTGAATGCTCCCCCACTTTTTCCTCTTATACTTGCTCCTGTGCTTATACCTCCATATTCCTTTGGTCCTGTAGTTATCTTGGTCTCCACAAGATAAACACTCACCTAGGAAACTTTAAAGATTAAAGGCTATGACCCTTTCCCTGGATTTTATCTTTGTAGGCAGCACACTGGATTCGCCGGGGGTAACTGTGTATTTCAAATTTTTCTGACCCTTAGTGAAAGAGTAGTTTATCCCAAATTGCTGTTCTCACCTCCCAAAAGGCCACAAAATATACTGAATTCATGGAATATACTTGGGGGTTGGGGAGACAGGACAAGATGGACCATTCCATTCAGGGGGTGAATGTCTTCTGCTTGACTTCAAGAGGGAGCTTCTACCGCAGAATGGGAAGGCAGTGAGACAGCACAACAGGCTCCCTAAAGGGGCAGCTTCAGAAAAAGCCTTTAAAATGGGGTGTTTCCTTCCTACTGCTGCATGATAAACTACTGCAAAATTGAGGGTCTGAAACAACAATGCCTTTTCTCTGACTCTTCTCTGGTTTGATGGGCCTCTGCAGGACATCACTGTGTTCCATGGTGTGTTGGCAAAGCTCAGCTGAGCCTAAAATACCAAAAAGGCTCATTTTCATATCTAGCACCTAGTGAGGTCAGCATGAAGGCTCAGGTAAGGCAGGACACTGGCAGAGCTGGGCTTCTCTTTCTCTTCAAACAGTCTCAGGAATGCTCCCTCCCTGTGGGGTCCCTCTAGCAGGATAGGCAATTGGCTCAGGTTCCCAGAAGTGCAAGCCCCCCAGGCCATTTGGGTGTAGAGACAGCTTTGCATCTGCCATATTGAATTGGTTGAAGTGAGTTACAGGACTAGTGCAAATTTACTGCAGGACAGGACTTCCCAGGAGCATAAATTTGGGAGGAGTGATTAACTGGGGACTGTCTTGAGAAACAAGTTACAATACAGGTAATAAGAAGATGCTGAAATGTAGGAGAAGGGTGAGCAGGATGTAAAACATGAATAAAAACACAAAGCTGTTAAAATACAGGAAAACGGACTGATTTACAGTGTAGGTTTTGTGACTTCTAATTCCAAAACAGCAGCATAGAAGCAGGCTGGTTTCACTCTCCCCAACAGAAAACAAAAAACAAATACATAGCATTGAGATTCTAGCAATATTCCAAAAATCAATTATGAGGAAGAGACAGTTTTCGAGGTGACAAAGAAGTGAAAAAACTCAAAGTAGAGAGTAAAAGAATTGGACTTCCATATCTATAGCCCCCACACCTTTAATCTGCCCAGCAGTGAGTATGTGGAAAATATCCCTCAGAACCACAATTCCTACACTGAAAAAGTGGTATTGAGCTGGACAACAATTTACTCCACAATAGGGTTCCTTGGCAGGAGACTTGGCCCTGCCTCAATCCCTAGGAACTATCAGGAGTGCCTACAGGAAAAAATATCCCTGAGGATGGCCAGAAACAAAGGGAGGAGGCAGGACTCCCATGGCTAGCCCTGAAAACTCTGCTCTATTACTCAGCCCAAGGAGATACCAAATCAGACTGGTGTAGTACTATACTATAGTAGGTTTGATCCACAGGTCCTCTGAGCACAAATCCCTACAGAGACTCCCTGTACTACCTAGAAATCCCCTTTGGTACCACCCATCACAAACAGAGGCACTCTAGTTACTACTGTGTTTCCCCGAAAATAAGACCTACCCCAAAAATAAGCCCTAGCAGAATTTCTATGCATTTATTAAATGTAAGCCCTACCCCAAAAGTAAGACCTAGTGATGGGCGTGGCTAAGTAGCACATCTGCATAGCCATGCCACGCATTTCTGTGTACAGCGGTAAGGAAGACTGGAATACCTTTTATCTGCCACAGCTCCTTTCTCCGAGCTGTCCATACTTGCACGGGTGCGCGTGTCATGGGCATCCTATTGTGCACATATGCACATGTGAACAGCTAGGGGAAAGGAGTTCACGCATCCCTAGTGCCAGCCCCACCAACAAGGTTGGCTCCCCTTGTCAGGTTCCAGAAGAAGATGACTTAACTGTATTTCAATAAATATAGATCATTGTATTATACTTAATAAAAATAAGACATCCCCTGAAAATAAGCCCTAGTGTGTCTTCTTGAGAAAAAATAAATATAAGACAGTGTCTTATTTTTGGGGAAACACAGGTATAACTAAGGCAAACCTGGCCTTAAGGTACCATCTAGTGCCAAAAAGGAGACAACAACCTACAGGGGGAAAAAAAAACAAAGAAAGAAAATAATAGGTGAATTACAGAGAATCTCTAAGCAAACATATCCAATAAAGGCCAAAACAAGCCAGATTATGATATGCAATATATACTGATAATATTTGTTATCTCATATATTGTATCTTGTATGTCTTGTAATTGCAGAAGTCGAAAGTAACTTGAGTATTACAATTTTAATAGAGTTTTCTTCGTTTCTTAAAATGTGTATACTTTTTTTGGCCCCCATGTAGATTTAACCCAAATAATACTACCCCGTGGCATATAATAACAAAACTGTCAAAGGTCAAAGAGAAGATCCCAAAAGAAACAGGAGAGAAGAAGCCAATAACATGTAAAGGAGCTGCAGTTAATCTACCAACAGACTTCTCAGTAGAAACCAGACCAGGTGGGAAGGGAATGTTTTCAAACTGCTATAAACAACAACTGTTATCTAAGAATAGTACGTCCAGAAAAGCTATCCTTCAAATATGAAAAAGATAAAGTCATTCCCAGACAAACAAAAGATGAGCAAATCCACCACCATCAGACATGTCTTGTAAGAAATGCTAATGGAGTTGTTCACGTGGGGAAAAAAAAAACCCACTAACATGTAAAAAAGAAACATTTAAAGGTATAAAACTCACTGGTAAAATTAAGTACACAGATAAACTCACATACTCTTAATATTGTAATTTGGTTTGCAATACACTTAATCCACTCAATCCACTCATAATTCTGGTATGAGGTACAAAAGAAATCAGTCAAAAAAACCACATCAATCTGTTAGGAAACAATATAAAAATACGTAAACTGAGACAACAAAGTCAAAATGAGAGGGTGGGAGCAAAGTGCAGAGTCGTTTTTTTTTTTTTTTTTTTCATTTTTTAATTTTTTGTTTTCATTTTTATTAATTTTTGGTCATCTAAGTTTTCATTTTAAAACCTGCTGGGGATCTTGAACATTAGGCTTAGCATTTTTTGACTTAATGTTGTCCAGTAGTTTTCATATCAACCTGCTACAGAATCTCTCAGGGATTATCGAATGCTGTTTCTCCAAATAGCACCAATACAAACTGGTAATCAGAAAGGAAGAACATCATCTTGCAAAGATTTAACAGCAGCTCAGAGGGAAAGGCTAGAATTTATTAAGAAATGGATGTTTGGTTTAAGGCAACTTCCTCACTGGAGAGAGGGGGAAGGTCCGGAGTTGAACTGGGTAGCACAATAGTCTAAGGTTGGTGGGAAAAGCAAGGTAAGGCAAGCGATCCATGTAAATAAATTTAGGGCACCAAAGACTTGGTGGATATTTGGGGGAATTTCTATGGTGAATTATCAAGACATTTGTCTGGGCAAAAGTTTCCTGGAATAGTGAAGTTATGCTAATGAAGACAATGAAATAGTAATAGCATGTTAATGAAGGCAGTAAGCTCTATGGGGTTTAGGTAGTTTGGTTCTTAGAACTTATCTTCTAAAGTTCTGATTCTGTGAAACCCAAGAACCTCTATTTTAAAGAGTCTTAATTGGGATTCATAGAATGCAATAAGAGATAACTCACATGAAAAAAGAAAAATTGAGAATTAATGGTATAAACAATGAGCCACTGAAAGTTGTTTGTCTAAGTGGTTGTCATGGCCCCAGCTGTTCCTTAGGAGATGGGGACACTTGTTGGGAAGTTGTAAGAATCATCCAGAAAAGATACATGTACACCGATGCTAGGAATTATGGGTTCCGAGGGCACTGGTTAACCTGTGATGCTGGTCACTGCTTTTCTCTGTATCTGTGTCTCCCTTTCAGCTTTCTCCATCAATTTGATGATTCTGGGTCTTTTCAAAGCTAATGTAGGGAGAATATGTATGCCCATTATCAGGTGGGGCAGACTCCAGACAAATTATTTTTCCAAAAGTATCACAAGAAAGGCAGGGAGACTGAAGGAAACAGGGATTGCCAGATGCCTCAGGAAGAAGGAGGGAGGAACCTGGTAGTTTCTTTAAGCCTCCAGGTTCCTTGGTCAGGTGATCCTTTCCTATATCAGGTGGGGGTGGGTGAGGGTTCACAGAGAGGGAATAGGGATTATTTAGACATCTAACTCAAATCCTCCTTATCCAGCCCTGAAGTGAGGATAAGGCCTCAAGACCCCATAAAGAATTCAGGATCCCTGGGCTACTCCACCCAGGGAATTATAACCCCACCAGACTAAAAGTACCTTACACCCTTCAGCCTTTCTGATTCTAAATCAGTATAATCTTAGATAAATTACTCTTTGTTCCTCTTTTCCTAACATTCACAGATGTCTACAGAATAAAAGGTCAAGGAGATGAAGTCTTTTGTCCAAGGCCACAGAGCTACTAAGTGCAGAACTATCTCCCAAATCCAGTTCTGCTGAACTCCCACAAACTCCCCCTTTCTGCTTCTTTCCTTTTCCATTACTGCCTCTTCCTCTTTCACCATGTCCTAATTTTAAGAGATAATGCTGCAATTTAATAGTACTAGGCTTTTATTGAAAGAAGCTTCTTTCGTCCTTTGTGGTATTATTTATGACCACTTAGCATCCTCATTCATTCATTCATGGATTCTTTCCTGACTAGGCACTGGAAGACATGCAGGGTGTGAAATAACACCCCTACATTCATGCTGGGCCAATATTTAGACAGTAAGCTCGGGAAGGTCCTTTGCAGCTAGTAATAGTTCTGTTTGGCTGGACCTGCAACGTGCAAGATGTTAAATATTTTGACCTTGCCTATCTGCCAGGGTAAGTGTCTGCATTTGTTCCCTCTAGGGTGCTGAGTTAGAATGCACACAGTCCAAGAGAGGATGGTAGAGTGTGAGGTGGACAGTCCAGGCTTTGTTCTAATCTATCTTTCTGTGACCTTGCACACGTCACTTTCTTTCTTTGTGAATCAGCTTCTTCATGGGTAAAAGTGTGTGTGGCCTGGTACCATTTTTATAAAAGAAAAAACTATGTGCTATGTGTCTGGGTAGATGCATTCACACACGGAAACATGTCTGCAAGGATAAAACCCACCTGTTCATAGTGGTCATCTCTGGCAAGCACAACTGGGTGGTAGGGTTTTTTTTATTTTATATAATTCCTGTACTCTAATTTTTCATAACAAGCATGGAATGTTATGTTACATGTTATGTTATTGAATGAATGTTATGTTACATGTTATTGTAATATTTTTAAATTAATAATTTAAATGTCCTGATTTTTCCTGTTTCATAAGAAGTCACACTTCTCTGAGGTCACATAGGGTCTTGGCGCCTAAGTTTAAAGGCTGCCTTGCCTGTGCTGTCCTTCTGCTGCCTCTGAACAATTGGGAGATGTAAGTGTTGGGCACCAAGTGACCCCTCCTAATTGCCCTGCTCAGCAAGGGCTGCCCAGGGATGGTAACAAACATCCTTAAAGAGTTTTCCTTGCCCTCCTCCCTCTGGTATCTCATCCATATCAGCAAATGTTTCACCACCATTCAGCCAAAGCATTTTTATTTTCTCTTATATCTATAGCTATGAAATGCCCAAAAACCTGCCCCAGGTGCTGGGAAAGAGCCATAACCAAACATGATGAATCCTCAGACTCCTTTGGATTTATAATACCACAAAGTTAAAAAAGATTTTAAATAAAAAGAGGAAAATATAGTAGGTTAGGCAAATATATACTACAGCTGTCATATATAAGAGGGTTCCAAAAACATGCATACACATTAAGAAACGCAAAAACTATATTAAAATTGTAATACTCAAGTCCCACTGGACTTCTGCAATTACAAGAGAAGCTCAATGTGACTTGTATTTATCTTTTGTTATCGGTATATATGCACCTTCTATCTAAAGCCATGAAATGCATGTCCCTAGGTCACGAGGCTAGGAAACGCAGTGGGATGTGGGAAGCAGCGTAAGCACTTGTTCCTGTCCTAGGAAGATCCAAAGGGGGAAAAAAAACTATTGTTTTCTCAGAGAACAACCTTTTCTCTGGTCAATAATCCACCCCCAAATTACTGTTTGGTAAATCACCACATTTTAAATAAGAGAATACAAGCATAGAGATTGGAAGGAAGCATCAAATTAAAAGAGTACTAGGTTTTGGTTTCAGAAAAACCTGGGTGCAAATCCAGATCCTAACCCATTTTTCTGGAAGAACATCCAGTTGTGTGCCAGGCACTCGGCCGGACATTTCACATGTAACAGCTCAAGCCCAAAGAGGTTTGTATTCTTCTTATCATGTAACAGAGGAGGAAACAACTGATGAAACAACAGAGCCCAGATTCCAGTTCAGACCTTGGGAAGGGGAGGGCAGCACCCATTCCCCTGGATGGGGCTGATGCTTTCAGTACATGGTGGGAGAATGGACTTCTGGTCCAAGCATGTTGCTGCAATCAGCTCTATCAGGGAGTCATCTCACTGCCCTTTCCATGAACCTCTAACTGCAAATGCCCTAGGAGGGATAAAAACCAAGACCCTAATACTGAATAGGAAGGAGAAACACCAAGCACAAAATCAGAGACTGGAAACTGCTTTGGCATCAGATGAAACTGGATTCAAATGCTGGTTCTATGTTGTATGAACTGTGATTTGGGGCACTTTACCTAACTTCTGTAGGTCTGTTTCTTAATGTGTAAAAGAAGAATAGTGAGAGGTTTAAATGGGATTATAAAGCACTTAGCCTTTAGAAGCACCTCTAAAAGAGTTTCATTTAGAGCAGTTGCTAGGCTCAGGGTAAGGGGGAGCCCGTAGAGGGCTGCAAGGAAAAAGAATGGGACAAGGAAACTCCCTGGGCCACAGACTGCTGGTGGAGTTTGCTCAGACCCCCTTGAGACACTCCCCCTGGTCCATGAAGCAGGGCTCTGAACCGTTGGCATAGCCACCCCGCACTTCTCACAGCTGCCCTGACCCTTCACAACACAGAAAGGGGCTCCTCTCTGGAATATCTGCTGAAGGCCCACAGGGAAATCAGCCTGGAATCAGCCTCCCAGTCACCATGCCACACAGGGCAGCTGGCCAGAGGAGAGGACCCCGGAATTCAAGGCTGGAAGGTAAGTATGCTGCTCCTAGCTGTGCCCCGGGGCCAATTCCTTGGCCAGTTTGAGTCTTACATTTCAAATTGCGATAGCAGGAGCCTATCTGCAGCCTGTGACAAGGATCAAGTGAAAGAATAAAAAATGAGGTACTCAAATAAATGTTATGTCTGATTCTCTTCATGGAGCTGAATCCGGAGGACCCTCAGACAGTAATGCATTTCACCACCCTAGTTTTTCGCAGCAACATCCAGCCCCAAGCCTGGAATCGGTCCCAGTTTCATTGCCCTGAATGCCTCTGATAAGTGATGTCCTTGTCATTCTTTTTCTGAAGATTCAAGGTGAGCAGCTTGGGAGGAGGGGGCTGCTCATGAAGAGGGGCCAGAGTCTGCCTGAGGCACTACCCTGGGCCTGGACATATTTAAGGTCCAAGGCCTCGGGCTTCCCCTCTGTGACCCAACATGGAGAAACGGAGGGACAACAGGCTGCCAAAATGAAGTTCTCCGTTGACCATGGCCCTGAGCTTTGTGGGCCTGTTGGTCCTGCTTTAGACTGGGCCTCGCAGGACCGAGGCTGCTGGGGTTTCAAGGCCACAGGAAGGCACTGAACCAGTGGTTGCTGTGGGCACTGCAGACTGACCACTGGCACAACTTGGGCACCATGGAACAGGGGCTGGTGCTACACCATCTGACTCCACAACACCTCACCATGGAGGACAGCGACCACCTCATCCCAGACCACCCACACGTGGTACCCTGGAAGGAGAACGTCACAGGGACCCCTGCAGAGCTCACCGACTGCTGCCTCAAGCATATGGATGCCTGGGCAGCCTCTCTCAGCATGGAAGAGGCTCTCCTCCCTCCCCAATTTCAAAGTTCTCATCAAGGTATAACACCTGCAGTACCAGACCATCACAGCCAGAGTGCAGGTCCGCCATAGCAACTACTCTGTGAAGGCCCCCAAGAACTCCGACTTCCAGCCACCTTCTAGCAGTTTATGCCAACCCTCAGCGACTACCTGGAGAACAACTGGACCCACCAGGGTGCGTACCTGGCAGCCACGCTTATGCTCTGGTATGGCAGGTATGTTTTCACTCATGTGAAGGCTGAGGCCACCTCCATGCAAGAGGACCTGTGAGGCAGGAGCTGGTGGACAGTCAGGCCTGAGAGAAAAGTGATGTCACAGAAGCTGCCTCAGACATGTTCTTCCTCATGGTCAAGGCTGGGAAGGGTCCAGCTCCTCCACGACAACGTGCAAAACAGTGGGCCCCAAGATGCACAGCTAAGGCGGCAGGTCCGTCTGCTCCAGCATCACATGGCAGTCTCCGCGTGCTGCTCCATCCACAGTTTCTACTCAAGTGTGTAGAAGTGCGCACGTAGTGCGTAGGCACGCACTCAAGTGAGCGGTGCGCCCACCTTCAGCCCCCAGGCCAATGTAATCGATGGCTCCTCTTCAGAGGCAGCCCTGCCAACTTCACCTTGCTGAGTGTACTCTGGGAGTGTGACGCTGTATTTCGGCCAGACGCCAAGCCCCTTTGCAAGGCCTGCAGCACCCTGAACCCACGGACCTTCAACGCCTCTTGCCCTGCCAAATACAGTGCCAGTGCACTATGCAGCACATTGCAGACGCCCGGCAAGCCCCGCCCTGAGTGCCAGCAGCAGGCTCAGAAGTGCTGGCTCTTCTTCTAATGCCGCCAGACTGTGAGCACCTCCGGGCAGCAGCGCAGTGTGGTCCACCTAGCTGCTTCAAGGAGGTTGTTGCGCAGGGCTCCTCACCTCCTCCCCACTTCGGGCTGTAATCCTGACAGCTCCAACCTGGTCACCAGGGTCCAATCCTGATCCTCCTGCTTCTACGCACAGGTGCTCTTTGGCAACCTCAAAGTGTGCGGTCAGCAGCGACTTGGCAACCCAGACAGTCTCCTCTGCAGTTTTCTTTAGCTGCTAGGCAGGCAATTCCTTGTCTGTCTCCTGCAAGCCCAAGCAGGTATTCTATCAGGACAGCCCCATGGACCACCCCATGAACTACCCAGCCAGATACCGCTCGCACCAGGCTTACCTCAGTGATGGCTGCCAGATTTTCTCCTACTCAGGGCTGGGGGTCCTTTGAGCAGCAGCAGGTGGCAGGATACCCCTCATTTCTTTCTCAGCCACGCTTGCTCAAGTTCTCTACCCTGGGGGACTCCAGTGGTCAGAGACCCCTGGAAGAGGCTGCACACAGCCTCTGGCAGCAGGCCAAAATCAATAACTCCCTCCTTGGTGGCTCGGCTCTTGAGCCAAGCTGACTCAGGGTCCAGCAGTGGGGCCATGCTTGCACCTGGGTGGGCACTATAGTGACTGTGGGGCTGTTGCTCTGGGGTAAGGTGTGGCTCAGGTGCTACAAGGAGGGGAATCAGGTGGACTATGGGGCTACTGAAACAATCATAAAGCATCATAGTTATAAGTATACAATGACAAGAATTCTGTCTAAACCATAAAAATAACTAAACATGACTGCTACATCATTACCAATTTAAGCTTTAGCCTATTCTCTTCCTTCTGTCACCTAGATACAATGCAAGATACCCAACCATAGAGTTGACTTCACTTGCTATATTTCCTCAAACTCTCCTCCACATCACCTAACACAAGCTCAAGTCCTTCACAACCCCTTGTCTAACACCCTCTTGCAGAGAGGCCCCACGATTCTCTGTAGTGTGTTCCTCTGTTGTTCTGTCACTCTTGTTGCAAAGGAGCCAGTAAACCCCTCTTCGTTCAAGTACAACATGGTCTTCAGTTGGGAGGATCGACAGGGAGATAGAATAGAACTAACTGACCTCAGGACATATGATACAGCTTTGAAGGTGGAATTTTGTTTCTTATAATTGTTATAAAACTCATGCTGTCAGCTTGTTTCCTGCAAATCATTGCCTTGTACCCAAAGACCCAAAACTTCTTTTCCTATGCTTGGTCTAAATTAGAGTTTTTTGTTTTTTTTTTTTCAACCAGGGCCTGATCTATTTGTATATTGAGAAGTGAATTGTGTGTGATCGGCATTTTTTGAAAAATGGCATAGAAAGAAAAGAAAATATAGTGCATTCCATGAAATCAACATAAGAATTATTTTATAAAATTTTGTTCAGTTATATATTAGGTTGATCATAATAAGCCCACATCCAATCATTTTTGATCCACCAAAAGTGGCAGTTTTCTATGGTTCTAACTTTATGCTGGGTCACAATGTTAAATGTATTTTCCACTGTGGTCACAGCGAAAATTTTTGAAAGCCACTGTTTTCAGTGGATGCTCTATGATATTTGGAAGGCTTACTTATGATTCTCTTCCCCTCTGTCTCATCCTCACCTATACACAGAAGATATTTTCCTTAGAGGTCCTGCGTAGGTCAGGTAAGCCAGAGCAGATTGCTTTCTCTAACCTCAGGCAGGAATTGTTGAGGAAAGTGGTTCAGTTTCATAATGTTCTTGCAGCACAGGCCTCATCACAACTAGGGTCTCTAGTTGTCATAAGAACAAACTTAGGTTGTCTCATTAAACCCTAACCTAAACACTACAGGTCATGTAGAACCTAGTCCAAATGGGCCCCAGCAGGTGTGAATTTTTAGAGCGAATTCTGAAGGTATATGCAGAAGATCCTAGGTGCAGGGAATCCAGAGGCATGACCAAAGAAGTTGACAAGAGTCCTCTGAACTTCTGGATGAACCCAAGCATGTTACTGCACTTCCCTGTATTCCAACTACCCTGCTACAAATTGGAATGTATCAGAGATGCTTTGTCAGGATACTGACATCACAACATTGGTGAAAATTCTGAATCTTGAGAGGAAAAGGTGGCTTTCCTCAGTCTTTTCTTAAATCGCTGTTTCTGAAACAGATAACTACCACTCATAGACACATTCTCTATGTGGAAAAAAAAAAAACCTTTCTAATGGCTTTTTGACATAATCTTCATCAACCCTAATGTAGATAATTCACATTTTATAGGTGAGGAAACTGAGGCTCAGAGGAGTTAATTGACTTGCTCAAAGTGACACCGTAAACTGAAATGTGTCTAACTCAAATACTAAGAATAATAATGGTTAGTACTAAATATTTATAATTTTCCTTTGCAAAGATTATTTCATTTAATTCTTGGAAAAATGATTTTAATTACTGACTGAGAATATCCCTCTTCTGCCGTAGAGGAAACCTACCTCAGAGAAGTTAATAGCTTTTATAGGATACTATAGCTTAGCACAGCAGTAAAACTATGGGCCTACACTGGGTCAAATACTGGCCTCTGATGAGGCCTTATGCCTCTATTTGGTCCTCTTTAAAATGGAATTAACTATTCTGGGAGGCCAAGGCAGGTGGATTGCCTGAGCTCATGAGTTCGAGACCAGCCTAAGTCAGAGCAAGACCTCATCTTGCATTGTAGCAGGTACCTGTAGTCCCAGCTACTTGGGAGGCTGAGGCAAGAGAATCACTTAAGAGTTTGAGGTTACTGTGAGCTGTGATGCCACAGCACTCTACTGAGGGCAATAAGACTGTCTCAAAGTAATAATAACAAATAAATAAATAAAATGGAATTAACATTAAATTCATAATTCCTAGTTTACTTGAAAAGATTAAATGAGCTAATGGATGCAAAGCACTTTGTAACATGCTTGGCCTTTCTAAATGTGGAAGTTCAAATCTAAGATTTGCCTCTGTTTTAAAAGTGGGACCTCGGAGGCAAATCAGACAGAGCCAGCTCAAGTCCCAGGATAGCTGGTTACTAGCTCTGTAACATGGGAATATTGTCTCATCTCTCTAAGTATTAATCTCATCTATAAAATGGGGATAATAAGAATCCTGTCATAAAATTATTATGATTATTGCAAAGATATCCATTACTACAGTGCCTAGCCTGTTACCTTGAGCTATCTATCGTGATGCCAGGGTGACTGTTCTGGTGATGAAGTGTGGAGGTGAGTGGTAGTTCTCTAAGTACCATGAAGAACACAAAGATGTCTAATTAGGGTTTGCAGTTGAGTAAGAAAGATATACACAAAAGTTATTCATTGTGACAATGTGATAAGCTTCCATCATAACACTGTAGGAAATACAAAAAGGAACACAAATTCTAAAAGAGATCTGGTAAAGCTTCTAGGAGGGGACAGGATTTCAGCTGGGCCTGGAAGAAAGATTAGACATGGGAGAGAAAAGGGGGGTTTCTCAAAAAGAAACAGTTTGGTGCGGGTCTGGGAGGGAGCCCCAGTCTCCTGGCCTCATCCAGGCACGAGTTCAAATCTGTTTAGTTCTGCTGGCTTGGGAGGATCCTTTCAACAGCAGTGCTCTTTTCTGATAGTCCTAATTCATTTTCCAGAAGAGCCTTCCTGGCTTCAAAAACTGAGCTCCCTCACTGAAGGGGGTGGTGGGGACCAAAACAGAATATAAAATTTGGCCTGAGATAAAGAAGTAGGAGAGGAGACAGAATGGATTACCCTTTTAAGTATGGTGGCCATATAGTTTGTCATCCAGATCCAGAATCTGCTCAAGACTAAAAGGAGGTGCTGTAATAATTACATGGGACAACCTTCATAAACTGGACTGGATGCCAGTCCACCTTTATACATCTATCTGCCATCCAGTCCTGATCTCTAGCTAGCCCTCCAGGTTTCCTCATCCTGTTTCATATATCCACTGTGCTCTTCACACTGATCCTCCAACATGTCATGGCAATTTCTGGCTGTGCCTTTGATGAAATCTAACTCATAAGTATGTAGTCAGGTTTTCATGCTCATGTGTGACATGTGCCTCTCTCAAACCTTTATATGACATTAGCACATTACTTGTCTGCTGTGAACTTAGGAAAAAAAAGAAGCAAAAGAAATTCTAATTCATTAATCAAGACTGGGTTCCAATGTCATCTCCCTTGAATAGATTTTTATCTGTGCTCTCTCTTTACACACAAACACATTCCTTCAATCTCCCTGGAAGATTTAACTTCCTCCTCCTATTCCCCTTAGCAGCCTGTTAATATGACCATGTTCCTTTACATGGAGTTCTTTCTTTACCCAATTGACTGAGCTCTTTTAGTGTGGGGAGGCTCTCTGTTAGCTTACTGCAGTTACTGCCAGAGCTTAGCACCAGGCAGAACCGAGGCAGGTGCACTAAAACTTTACTGAATGAATGAAAGAAAACCAGAAGAGGTCTTGTAAGACCCCAGAAAATAAAAATACTTTTGAATGACTTGTCCCTCTTAGATTCTTAAATATATTGTTATTTCATTATTAAACTAGTTTGAAGTTCTATTTTACCCACTGTACATTCTAGAGTAAATACAAAGATGAATAAAATCTAGTTTTTATTGTTTTAGTATTCTAGGCAAGTAGACAAAAAATAAATAAATAAATAAGGAATGGGAAAGGGGGAGATGGTAGCACATTGTAGCCATTCACTAAGAGCTCCAAGCATCCGGGTGAAGATGATGCAGTAACCCCACCCCAGCTGATGCTCAAATGGGACGGTTGTGCCACTGTCAGGGAGTTTTTCCTTGAACATCACACAACATCCTCTCTGGAAAAAGCTCCTCTTGGACAGTTGGATTTCTTTGGTCTATTGCACATTGCAAGTCATATAAACCAAAGAAGTCTTCCTCCTTATTTTGACTTCTAGAGCTTAGACCCAAATCTTGGTCCTTCCTGTAACATTTGTGTCAATCTTAGTTCCAACTTTTCCTTTTTTCCCATTATTTTTCAACTCAATTACTTTTTCAAATTTTTCCAAGGTATATATTTACATAAAACACTACATATTCTTTTTTAAAAACAAAGAGAAATGAATGCAGAGCTGTGTAGCTGGTGGGAGACACGGAAAACCTCTGAGCCTTATCACTAAGCCCACTCCTTATCTCAGCCACAGCCAGCCTCAGGCTTCATCCAAATCAAATCCTGTCTAGTGATTATTCTTTTTAACCTCTTAGAGAGGGGCTGTGATAAGCCAGATATTTTCTTGTTTCTGAAAATTTGACCATTAAAAATAAATTTAATTTAAAAACTATGTTAGGGATCATTTTTTTAAAGCAAGTGTGTGTTGGGGGTGCAAATAAAAGTGAGGTATGTTGTAAAAAGAGTATATTGCATCATTGAAAGCTGGGAATCATTAAGTTATAGATAAATAAATCAGCAAGGTTAGAAGCTAAAAAATCAAACTGGGGGTTGAAGGAATGAATCTCTGCTGAGCTTCATGCTTTGAGGACTCTGGGGCCAGGAGATTAGAAAGAAATATCTTTCTTTCTTTCATCTAAATCTTTCATTCAGGGAAGCAGAGCAAAATGGAAGACTAGAAATATCTCCTTATTAGCCACTGATGGCAAGGCAGGGGAAAGAAAACTCCAACCACCTCTGGCTGGGGGAACCCATCCAGGGACATCACTCAGGGGGAACAGTGAAGCAGTAGTGGACTACAGGAGCTAGCAAGGAGGTCTGGAGCTGAGGAGGACCAGCACAGAAGGTGAGTGCTTGTGAACAAGTGGGGACTAGCCAGCGTGCCCTACCAGAGGACTGGGGACAAGAAAGGGCTGTGTTGTAGTGTTTTTGGTTTTTTTTTTTTTTGGCCTAGGTTGGGTTTGAACCCACCACCTCTGGTATATTGGGCCAGCACCCTACTCCATGAGCCATAGGCCGCCACCCTGAACTGTAGTTTTTTTATTTTGGGCTAAACCTACTCACTGGAGAGGAGATGGAAGGCTTAAATGAGTAGGTGGACTTGAACAGTGTCCAGCAGCCAGGATCGATTACTGGGTGGGGTGTATCTCCTATCAGCTTGGCTATTAGCTGGGTGCCGGCATTGTGGGAAGGCCATGTGGGAGAAATAGTCCGCAGGGTCCTAGTGCATGGCTGGTTCTGGTGTGTCTGATAAGCTCAGGCAGCCACCGTTGGTGTGAGCTAAATTGCACCCACACCCCTAGGAATTGTCAGGGGTTATTGTGAGACCATGCCTTCTAAGGAATGAGGCAAGAGCTTTAAGACCCCAATCCTGTGGGGACTGAATGCTAATGAAGTAACCAGGCCTTGATTGAGGGCAACTAAGTCAGGAAGACAGGACAGATCTCCTTGGCAACTAGAGACTGGCTTCTAGCTCTCAACCAGCATGTATGTTCTAAGTCTCCTAACATCACAGCACCACCTGCACCTGGTGTCCAGGCGTTATACTGTGCGCTCATGCTCTCTCTCTCTCTCACTATATATATATACATATATATATACACACACACACATATATTCATACACATACATACATATTTCTTTGTGAGTTATTTGACTGATTGGTTGTTTTTATTTTTTAATTTTTACTTTCTTCAGTATAAAGGGCTCCTACATTATTGTTATGGTTTTTCAGACCCTTTTATTCTCTCTTCCTTTTTTTCCTCTCTTGTGGTATATAGTAGAGATTTTTATATTTTTATCATCTTTGCCACATAAACTTATACAACAGCCAAGATAACGCTTTTATCCTTTATGTTATATAATTGTATTTTTAATTTTCTCTCATAAATTTTATCTTTTCTTTTCTCTGAATGCTGGGGGACACATCATTGTTTTGGCTGGGGAATCACTGCATTGGTCTGGCTCAAAGAAATCAAGAGCTCACTATCTAGGGTGTCCCACAAGTTTTGGTCTTTGAAAAGACAGTATTGGCAGGTTACCACTGTGACATACTGCTGAATTTTTAAATTTTTTTTGTGTATTTTTTTCCCCTTTCCAAATTTAGCAGAGGTTGGCGGAAGGGATCCTTATCTCCTTGCTTTTGCCAACAGAAATAAGGATCTCCTTACTTTGAGGGACCTGCCAATCTGGATCCCCAAGTCCTAGAGTTGCCAGAGCACCCTGCTGAATAACACCATTTCTCCTGTTGCTCTCTTCCTCTTGTTTCACCCCCTTTCTTTTCTTTTCTTTCTTTCTTTTTTTTTTTAATCTTCTATCTCCCTTTTTGATTTTTACCCTTCTCTTCCTTTTGGCCTTACATCAAAAGGACACTTTAACATCTAAGCTCTAAGACAAAATAATTTAAAGCAAAGGAGGTGGTGAAAGGGAAAAAGAAGGGGAAGAAGTGAACAAGAAGAAAACACACATGAGGAGGAATCAATGGAAAAATTCTGGCAACATGAAAAACTGGAACAGAGCAACCCTCCACCCCCAGAGACCAAGAATCAACTACCACAGAGAATTCCACCTATGGAATTCCACCTAATGGAATAAAGAGAATTTAAAATATGGGTGGCAAAGGAAATAAAGGGAATTAACAAGAATGTGGAAAAATAGAACAAGAAATGCATGAAAGATATTAAGAATATAGAAAGAATATGGTGGAGCTTAAGGAATTGACATAGTCAATCAGGTAACTTAGGGATAAATTACAAAGTATTAATAACAGATTAGACCACAGAGAAGAAATAATCTCAGAAACACAGGATAAAGCTCTTGAGCTAATCTTAGTACTTAAAGAGGCAGAAAAGAAGAGATAGAAAGCAGACCATTTGGCTTGGTGCCTGTGGCTCAAGCGGCTAAGGCTCCAGCCACATACACCTAAGGTGGCGGGCTCGAATCCCCAGCTTGGCCCGCCAAACAACAATGATGGCTGCAACCAAAAAAAAAAAAAAAATGGCCAGGCGTTGTGGCGGGTGCTTGTAGTCCCAGCTACTTGGGAGGCTGAGGCAGGAGACTTGCTTGAGCCCAGGAGTTGGAGGTTGCTGTGAGCGTGATGCCATGGCACTCTACCCGGGGG